>CM076575.1:1058402935-1058516925 GCA_034641835.2 Pinus albicaulis | reverse complement strand
AATTACTGAGAGGGGGGGGGGGGGGGGTGAATCGGTATTTAGTGCAGACTGAAAACTTTCTACTTTTTCTTTCTCTAAAACCCATACGCTACTTTAATGAATCCAACTTGTGTATACACGTGGATACCCTTAATAAAACTCACGTATTAACAGAGATTTCATTATGCTTATAATTATTAGCTTAGACCATTGCATCATTCCTTCATTAGATGTTTAGTAAGCATTAAACATGTGCAGTAAGAACAGAATAAATCATCACACATACATCACACATGAACACTAGGATTTTTAGGTGGAAACCCAGTGGGAAAACCACCTTGCGGTTGCTAAGGCCTTTGTGTACATTATAGAAAAACATGTTACAACATATGTGGTGGGGCTCAGCTATAAATTGACACCCTAGCTCATTTACCCGTACTATACGGAAGGAGCACCTACCCCCGATGATTTCTGTGCCTCTCACAAGGGAGCTACGACCCACGATCTCGTTTACCCCGGCCCTCTCCACAGAGGAGCTGTGAGCGGGAAGGCTACAACCCTCAGCACCTCTATGGACCATGTTTCATCAATTTTCACACTGGATCCAAACAAATTCAATAGAGCACAACTTGTAGGCCACGTTTCATCATATTTTCAGACTGGACCCACTCCATACTTTTAAGCTCAAACATACAGCACCAACAGATACTTGTCAATTTAGATAACCTAGATAGATAGCAGCAACACAGCAGTTAAGATCAGACATTTCATACTCATACTTCAGCAAACTCTAGTTTTGCATACGCGCTTTCCTTTCACTGATATTGTGTATACACGCGCTTCCATTCACATCAACCAGCGTATACATCTGTTTATACTTGAGGGCAGATACGTGCTTTCGCTTTATAGAACACGCGTATATACGCTCTTCCACTGTAATAAAGTAGCGTATAGATCTTCAACCATTACAGAGCTGCATACTTCTTCAGATTAGACATTCAGTTCAGATTCAACCCTTTACTTCAGATAGATGTTCGCCTCATCACAGATCTAATCACTTCATAAACAGATCCAGCAAATATAGATACATTACAGATCTAGATATTCTGCTTCATCATTTCTTCATAGGAGCATCATAGATTCAGATCTATCATCAAACCTTTACCCTTTCCATACAGATATACTTCAGAGAGAAGTATTCAATCAAGCTCAGACATCTTGCACTCACGCTTACGATTTGCACAATGAATTTCTTCTCTTTATATAGGTTTACCCTTTATCAATACCATGAGCCAAAACCACATTACTTCCGATGGTATTCCTGGACGGGGTCATTTAGATGAATCATTACCCAATACAATGGGTCAATACCATGGTGGTTACCCCTGGTTTTGCACTTTATAGTAGCTTTTTTCCCATCTGTGACTTTTGCGTTGTTTCCCAGCGTGCATCTGTATTTTCTCTAGGCAGTCAGTATGCCTTGGGGTACTACTATTTTCACCATAGATTTAGCACATGCTAAATTCCTTTCTTCATTGCCTTCTGTACTCACTGTAGATACATCAGATTTAGTTCATCAAGACATATTCTATCAAGCACAACTTCATCAAGTAAGTTGCCATCATCTTCATCAAGTGGGTTGCCATTCAAGGACAATACTCAGCATCATATTGCTAACAAACATCATTTCATATTAGATTTACATCATTTACCAAGTCCATCAGGTCAAGACTAACTTCATCAAATGGTTTTCCATCAAGGACAACACATGTCAACAGTCTCATGTCTTCATCTTCATTCAGTGGGTTGCCATCAAGGACAACACTCTGCATCATATTGCCAACATATCTGACGACTAAAAATTTCGCCATGAATATCATTTTGGAATAGAATGATATTTGCTGGAGGCGCGATGCCCAAAAAACGTCGTTTAGGGCCTCAAAACGGCTCCGGAAGTTCATGACCCGAAAAACTGCTAAAAATAGTAAGTTATGCCGAAACTGAAAAATTGAAAGAGACAATGGTGGGGGCCCAAGTGGAATAGGTGGGTGGCCACAAATATCCACCTGGATCAAATATTCTAGGCAATCTACTCAATCAGCTTAGTCATTAATTTAATTATCAATTCAAGTAATTTTTGAGGAATTTCTCCATAGAATTAATGTTTTTTGTGAAACCCTCTCTGTATACGTAGGTTCATAATTTCAAACTCACGTCTATACATGACTGAGTAGGAAAAAACTCACGTATGCATAGAGAAAAAATTTAAAATGAAATTCTAATGGTTTTTTAATGAATTGATCTAGGATGACCATTAGCTGGAGAGAGAGGGAGCATAGCACAATTGACAATGAGGTCATGAAGGACCAATGATCCTTGGATACACTTCGGGGATGTAGATTGCTCAAGTTTTTTAAGATGCCAAATATGAAAACGAACACCATGTTGCTTGAAATGCTTTTAAGTCATTGGGACCTAGAGGAGGATTGTTTCATGATCGATCAAATGCCATTAAGGATTGAGATTTCAGACATTTATTTCATAACTGGACTATCTCGAAGAGGGGAACCAGTAAATTTTCAAGGAAAGCCCACAGGAGGGCTAAATGTCAAATATTATATTCGCATATATTGTGTTGAGGGTACTCATAAGGTCAGGACACAAATCCCAATCAAAGACATGCAAGGATTGCACATGAAGATACTTCTTTTCACCATTGTTAGAGTAGATGGATTAGGTTCCTTGCACCAAGCTTCACAAGGAAACATGAGTTTGGCAGTGGAATGCCTGAATACATTGTATGATTGGTGCACAACCTTGTTGACAAATTTGAAGAAATAGTTGACCTCCATCAAGAAGACTAAAACAAAACACTTTGGTTATGGGACCATTTTATACACATTCTTCTTTGAGAGGATTCCAAGGCTTCATCCCAAGATTATCTCTACTATCAGCAACCCTCAAGATCCACGAATAGCTAGATGGGCCGATCTAATGAAGAGACTGGGGGTGGCGAGGTCCCCAGGACTACCTGGGATGATGAGTTATTCCTATGGCAGGGAGAACAAGTCATTGCAGTAGAAGATTATCCCTATGCTAGCATGGATTTCAGGGGAGATGTTGATTTTCCCTTACCACCCGGTGTAGCATGGGGGGTGATTGGTAAGATCGCACAATGATTTTTGATTATATGAATTTTTTAATTTTCAATAAAGATATGAAAATGAATCATTTCTTTTTCTTGGAAAATGAATTTACAAATTTATGGATTATGTTATAGATATTGGATCAATCAGACCCGAGGGCTTCCCGAGGCACAGGCACCAAGAAAGAGAAGTTGAGGATGTCATAGAGGACCCAGGGAGAGTACTCCATGCTATATAGAGGAATCCAGAGGGTTTGACCTGCCATGTCCCTATAGCTGCAGTGGAGGACCTTCCCGAGGCTGTAAAGAGACGTGTGGTTGGTGTTACCACATGATTTGGTGCGAAATTTCCGCCGTGTTGTGATAGCTATAGTGTTGTTCCATAACTCCTACCCAGGGCAGGGCCCATAGGGATATACTTTTTGTGATGACCAAATGACTGTAATATTTTTTTATGATGAACATGATCGGGAATAAGCCCTAATTTTGTAGGACATGATTGTCCAATTTTTGTATATTTTTTAACACAACTTTGATACACACACACACACACACACACACACACACACACACATCCATTTTTATGATGCGAGTGTCTCATATATAGAAGATTATTGTTGTTTTTTTATATTTAATGTATTGAATGATTAATATGCCAATCAATTGCTCGATTAGCTAATGAATCTGCAAACATATTTTCTGAACGTGGAATGTGAATGTATGTAACATAATGAAATGATCGTTGCAACAAACACACTCTCAGAAATAAATGATGTAAAATGGATCTCTGAAATGATAGGTGTTGTTTAATTGTGAAACCACATGTTGTGAATCCAAGTACACTAATAATGAATAAATACCAAGAGACATTGCCTCCGTAAGTATATTGACCACAATAGTATATTCTGCTACATTATTGACCAGATGGATAGTAGATTACCCAAGCCACAAAAGGAATATTCTGGGTATGTCGACTAGCACCATCAGCAAAGCCAAAATGACTAATATCATCCATAAACACATGCCAAAGGAGATCAAACAAATCAAAGTCGCACCAAAAATTGATAGAAAGATATGCATAAAAAATACAATATATAAAATCTAAAGTAAATGCTAGGAAATTTCCTAGTCATAATACTCTTCAGATAGAGCTCATTTCTGGGATCCACCATCTCATTTTCATTAAAATCAACCAAGGCATAAGATCCCTTCTTGAGGAACTTTTTAACAATGAAAGGGCCATACCACATGGATTTGAATTTCCCTGCCCCCAAGGCATCCTTGTCCTGAGCGTAGACCAAAACAAAGTCACCTTCAAATAAAACCCTAATTTTGACAACCTTATCATATTGAACCTTCACTCTTTTCTTATGGGCCTCATTCATCATAGCTGCATCTCAGCACTGCTCATTCAGATGTTATATATAAACAAGGCGTTCATCGAGACTTGAAGTGTCAGGAAGAAGCTCAACAACTTTCTTAAGGGAAGGAATCTCACAGTCAACATGAAATATCAATTCCAAACCATAAACCAGTTGGAAAGGAGTGAACCCGGTTGTAGTCTTAACAGACATCAGGTATGCCCAAAGTGAAGGATACAACATGACATGCCAATTGTACCTAGCTTTATTGATTTTACATTGAAGAATAACCTTTAAGGATTTATTCACAGCTTCAACCTGCCCATTGGCTTGAGGATAATATGGAGATGAATCTGCCAAAAACCAAATTTAAGATCCAATTCAACCATCATGGTATTTTAAAAATGACTTCCATGGTCAATGACAATCTCTTTGGGAATAACAAAGTGAGAAACAACTTGGTTGAATAGAAACAGGGTTGTTGTTTCACCATTGTTCGTGAAAGTAGGCATAGCCTCGACCCACTTTGTAAAATAGTCCACTGCTATGATAATATACCTGTGACCCTTTACTGGAGGCAGGTTACAGGTAGTAAAATAAATTCCCCACTTAGTGAACGTACCGACAGTGACAACAGGAAAAAGTGAAGCTAGATGAGTGCGCATATTCCGAGCGTAAACCTAACAAGGATGACATTTTTTGACCACCTCAACACAATATTTGAAAATCGATGGCCAAAAAGATCTGGCACGCAAAATATTTTGGGTTGTAGCAAGCCCAGATAAATGATCACCACAAGCTCCATTGTGGAAAACATTCAATACAACCTCAGCTTCTTCGAGAGTTAAACAACGTCTAAGGATCGAATCAACCCCGTGATGAAATGGAGTGTCACCGATAATAAGATAAATTTATGCTAAGTGGCACAACTTTCGACGTTCATCTTTTGAAAAAGCGGGTGGAAACTTCAAAGTCTAGAGATAAAAAATGAGATCTCCCTACCAAGGATCCTATGAAGAAATGAGGAAAATATGTTCATCAGGGAACGAATCCTCATAAATAATCTCATATCCACAAGGAAACTCAGAGATCAACTCCACCAATACCAAATATTTCTTGGATTTGGAAGACATAAATTTGAGATCAAAATCTTGCAAAATGAAAATCCATTGATTGTATTTACCCCCAATCACTCACCTACTGAGAACAAACTGAAGCGGATTGAATGCTGCCAAAACATAAGTTTTGTGAAGGAGAATGTAATGCCTGAGTTGTTGGATAGCATGGACAACTACCAAAGATAACTTATCAATGGGAGAATATTGCAATTCACAACCTAACAAGCATTGACTTAGGTAATAAATGACATGCTCACAAAGAGCATCATCCCCCTGAACCAGAACCATAACTATAGTATATTCTTCTGCGGTGAGATATAAAAGGAAGTCTCTGCTATAATCAGGTGGACTCAATAATGGATCAGAGGTCAATGCCTTCTTCAAAGCATCGAAAGAGCGTTGAGCAAAGTCATCCCACAAGAATGGAATTCCCTTCTTCAACAATCTCATAAATCCTTTCGTCACCTTAGCATAATTAACAATAAATCTTCTTAATGAAATTTATTTTCCTTGAAGACTTTGAAGTTGACAAATATAAGACGTGGGAGGAAACTGAAGTATTACCTCAACCTTGAAGGGATCTACCTGAATCCCTTTAGTAGACATGATGAATCCCAAAAATTAGCTAGATGTGACGACGAAAAAACACTTATTAGGGTTCAACCGAATTTTATAATGATGACATCTTTTAAAAACTTATCGAAGATGAGAGGGATTATCAATTCTCTTTTGAGAACAAGCAACTAAATCATCCAAATAAGCTTCTATGATATGCTTGATGTTGTTGAAATCATAAGACATGGCCCGTTAGAAAGTAGCTCCAACATTTTTAAGACCAAAAGACATATTTTTTGCATCCAAATGTACCCCAAGGGAAAATAAAAGAAGTCTTGTGTTGATCTTCAAGACGGATGGTAATCTGATTGTATCCCGAGAAATCGTTCATGAAGGAGAAAATATCATTCCCTGCAAACTCATTAATAATCTGATCCATAAATGGTGTGGGGTAATTATCCTTTGGACATGCCTTATTCAAATCCCTGAAATCAATGTAGACACGAATCATTCCTTGTTTCTTGTCCATAGGCACTCAATTCAAAACCCACTCAGTTAAAGGAACGGGGTATATGAAACCCTCCTTGAGCAGCTTCTCAACCTCGGCCTTGATAGTTGTGGCTTTCCTAGGGTTGACCAGATGAATCTTCTTCCGAATAGGCTTAGAATTCTCATAAGTCTTGATCTCATGCTTAATGATAGATGGATCAATTCCAGGAATTTCCTCATAAGACCAAACGAACACATCACAAAACTCTCTAAAGAGATCGGTATAAACCTAAATCACTTCAGGGGAACATTCAACTCTGATGAAAACATTCTCAATAACATTGGGATCCCCGGAAATGTTCACCGAGATAGTCTCATAAATGACAGCCATGTTCCCTTCAGCAAAAACCTGTGTTTGAGCTAAAGGGTTCAAGACCGGGTGAACAGGACCAAAAGACATAGGGCTAGAAAATATCATTTCAACTTCTCACAAATCTGGTAGAAAATAGGACTGATGGTACAAATCATCCCACAATATTTCCACACTAGTCATTGCTTCAAGGATAGCCTCTTCAGATGGAAGAACAATATCAAGGCAATCCTAAGCAGAAGATGAACTAAGTGTCCAAGCTGGAGCCACATCTCCGTCCAACTCCTTCGGTGAAAGAGAAACTGGAATGGAATCTATAGAGTCAACAATAGATTGATAATAAATATCTATTATAGACATAGGGAATGCCATTCCACCCACTTGACCTTCCTCTAATGTGGAAGTAGGAGAAGGTAAGGTCCAAGGATCCGAAAAATAATGAGTTTGAAATAAATCTCTTTGAGTAGGAACCCTGGAGAATGAGATAGAATTAATGTGAACAAAAGGAGGTAGAATATCAATGGTAACCATCAATGAGGTATACATTCCAACCCCCAAATTATCCACAGGTTTCTTGGCATCATTCACCAAGGGAACAGTCAAGTCAGAAGATGCATCTGGATCTATCAGAGAATATTCCATATAATTGGTGGTGACAATCCTCCCTTCATGGGGAAAACACAAGATGAGAAATAATGATGAATCAATAGCATCCATTTCATAAATCCAATTCTGCCCCAATATAATATTGTAGTCTAAATTGGCATCAACTATATTGACCTTGATATTGAAAAATTTATGCCCAACACATATGGGAAAAGCCAGAACAATGCCATGTGGCCTGTGAGAATTATCATCTAATGCAGTGAAAAGAGTAGGTGAAGGCACAACTTGAGGGGATACAATGGCTTTCCAACATGAGATAGACATGACACATGTGGAAATGCCCTCATCGACAACCGTTCGAAAAATATTGATCTTTCGATACGTAGACTTAATTTGAAAATCCATGTGATGAGGAAGTCTCTTCTTAATATTTTACATATCAAATGTGATCATAAGAGAGTTATTTGGATTAACTGCCCCGATCGCAGTGAGCACTGCACTCCTTTGTGCTAGGCACAACTAGAGTACCTCTAATGTAGACATAGCACAAGGACACTAAACCATATATTGTATAATGGAGTAGTTCTCAGATGCCTTGGCATTATGGTTGATTTTCGTACGCTTAGTAGAACCTTTTGGTTGGCGAGGTATAGGCTCAACTGTGGGCCTCTCAATATGGAGTGGCTCAGAACTACCAAGAGCACCATTAGCTTTTGAAGACTCAGCTTCACCATAATCATGAGATCTCGTAGCGATATAAGCATGAGCACTCATCATATATACATTTGAAGAATTTTCCCTTTCCTAGGTCCCCTGGTGAGAGCTACAGTATTAGCATTCGCGCTGGCAAGCAGTTGTTTCCCTTGGGAAAAAAGTTTAGTCAGGACATCTTGGGAGCTAGAGGAACATTACTGAGCTAACAAGCATATATATTCCTAAATTTTAGGGCAGAGATGAGTAAGATGGTCTCTGGTGCATAACTTGCATGGAAACTTAACTTTATTCTTTGCCTTTCTCTTACCCTATCCAAAATTATCATTGGATCTATTTTCATTACCATTCCCATCCTTATATTTCTTCTTATTATTCAGTCCCTTCTTCTTCCCACCAGACTATTGATTTCCCTTGGGGTTAGAATATTGAACAACATTAGTAGTTAAGGGCTGGGAAGGAGTATACACCAATGATGTAGCTTGAATTGAAGGAGCATATTGTAAATACAACTGCTGCAATTGATTCAAAAGGTTAGTCGTGCCACTATTGATCGACTCGACAAGCCCATCAACATGAGGACCTGACTTTGATTTGGCTAAATCCATTTTGGAATGAGGATCATCCAGAAAAATATTATTAAGGACCCCAGACTGAGAATAGATTAGTTCCAACTACTAGGCCCTAAAGATATTTTGTTCCTCAGAGAATACCCCAGAAATGGATACATCCTTCCAGATTTCTGGCTGTAAGGATTTAAGAAACCACTTTAGAAGGAATTCATTAGGAATTTGGGCTTTAATGAGCCTCTTCCTTCTCCTCCATGTAGAAAATTTACAAACAATATGTATATCTTAGATTCACCCAATATAAAAATGTACTAAATTTAAATACTGAATCGCTTCTATAAATCTTTTGTGGAATTAAAAAACACAATCACCAATCACATGAACATGAAGAAAGATCAATCACATACAACAGTAATAATTTCCCAAGGAAATCTTGCTTCTCAAAACCCCACTATCTTCTATTGTATATTCCACAAGGATTCATGAAAAAATTACATACAACTCTTCTCACAAGAGTCCTCCTGTATTCAGCTAATTGTCTCACATTGATCCAGACAAAACCGGGCCAATACTCATCTTGTCTTCAGCCTACCTTACTCATGCAATCCCTGACGAATGCAATCCCTAATCACAAGGAATTTCAGCCTTCCTCAACTGCGTTGAGTATCATGGGCATCCTGTGGTGTTTTAACTACACCTGGTAGTCAGCTAATATCACAACTTATAGTCACACTTACCTTTCACCTAGATCTCAACTGGGTCTCCAATGGAACTGGCATGCATGCAGCTAATAATAGTAAATCCTCAGCTTCATGTGAGATCATTGATTGTGAATTAAATAATATTTAATTCACTTTATCTCTCACTAGTGTATCAAATAGTTACAAATAGCACAACTAAGTTTAACTCACTTAACTGATTTAAACTGATTACAACCTCCATTGAATTATGCACCACTACACTTCGACCTCTATTACAAATAGAATTAATCTGCATGCCTCACCAACTACCTCTAACTTGAAATCCACTAGCTACCCGAGTTTATAACTCTCAATTAACTATTACAAGCTATCATCGAGAATAGATTACAGTTTATTGTCCATATTAATTAAGGGATAAATAAAATAGACATGCACCAAAAAAAACCTTGTGGGCCCCACTCTAGTGTAGGTGATTAATGCACTAGGTGTGGGTGTTGAATGTTGTTTCAAGATGCCAATTTCAATATTTCTTGTTGCAAACTTCAATAATCCCTCTCAACAAGAAATGAATGTCCTTGCATGCGACATGCAACTCATGCATGCGACATGCAACCTCATGCATGCGACCTGCAAATCCATGTGTGTGACATGAAACCCTTGCATGCAACACTTCTCTAGTGTGTCTCACACATGAAACCTTTGCATGCAACACTTTCAAAACTAAATATCCTCCAAACAACTGAATCTGTATAATGCATTTTTCATCAAAGTCTTTTGACTGCTGCTAGCTAGTACACATGTCTACTGGATCCTCTGCGCTGCTGACATATGAATACATGCACTCTGCACTTGCTACCAAATTTGATCTGCGCTCCAGTATCTGACACTGTCACTTTGATTTCATTTCCTCCTAGCATTTTATTGCATCAATATAACGGATCCTGCTACCACTTCTTTTTGAGCTCCTAGTAGCCAGGTTCGATCCATGAGACCCACCATCTCTAATATCCTACCCAAATTTCTTCTTGGGATTAATCATGCATGTCGCCCTACCTCACACTTGGTGGTATAGCTGCATGCACTCCCTCTACCCATCTAGCTCAAAAATTTTCTGCTTGAGTGGTTTCTCCCACTCCATGATCCTCCGCATGTGGATGCTCTACATATTGAGGTTCATTCTTACCTACATGCAAATCCATCTCCTTCTCAAGGGTCATTTTCATGGCTTTATCGCACTTCCCAATGGTAGGAAGCTCTGTATAAATCACATCTACATCAAGTCTATAGAGATTATTAACTTGAATCCCAATATTCTTGGCTTGCCCTATTTCTTTGTGTCACAGGAAAACTTTCCATTTACTGAAAACAACATCATAGACTCTATCCTCTAACATTGCAACTGAGACTAAATTTTTCTTCAAACCTGGTACATGCATTACATATTTTAATTGAAAGAGTTTACCTAACTTCCTCTGTAGGTAATGGTACCAATCCTGATAGCACTATACCGCCCGTCACCACCCAATTCAATATGAATCTAGATATCATTCTCCTCCAAGTTACTAAAAAGTTCCTTATCTCCTGTCATGTGAAAGGAAGCACCACTATCCAAGTACCACCATGATCCTAATGCACTTGAAACCATGCATGAGATCAAAGAGAATTCAAGCTCAAATTTCGAGGCCAAAGCCTCACCAGCTGCAGATCCTCCAACCCTCTTGTTCTTATTCTTTTGTGGACAATTTGTGGCAAAATGTCCATGCTCGTGATAGTGAAAAACCTTCACCTTGGACATGTTGCACTCCTTGCCATATTCACCAACCTCAGATTTGGAATGGAATTTCTTCCCCTTCCCTTTCTTCACCTTAGCAGCCAAAGAACAATTTTCTTCATCTTCATTCTTAGATGAATATCCATCTTTGGTATTTCATCTAAACTCCTCCTACACCAAATATGACCACAATCATTGCCAATCTAGCAGCTTTTCCCTTACATTGACAGAGTCTTGATAAATATGCCAACTCTTGGGAAGTCCTGGGAGAGCTAGGCTCACCAAATCATCATTAACGACAGTTATTACTACACTCCCGAGTTCATCCCGACATTGGAAAAACTTTGTTAAGTATATCGGAATAGTGTTGTTCTTTCCCATCTTGATCTTCTTGAGTTTATCTTTGTGCAAAAATTTCTTGTGGTTGCTGCTACTTTGGAATAGATCCATCAAAGACTTCCACATTGCATATGGTGTGGCTTTCCCATGGAGGCTTGAGACAATGTGTTCTCGTACTCCCATGCATCAAGATTTGTAGCATCTGCAGCATCGGGTTTAGGAACATATTTGTCAATGAATTCCTTTAAGCCACTATCTTTGAGTATTGCATCCATCCCGTCCTTCCAAGAAATATAGTTAGAGCTTCCTTGCAGTGTATACTCCAATATAAAGCCATTGAAATCCTTTTCTATCTTGAATCAATTGTAGCACCAAGAAATTCTTTCTGCAAATTCGAATTCTATCCAAGCACAAACTTAGCTCCTGCTTCACTTCTGCAATTTCCTGTGCTTTGATACCATGTAGAAAAATTATAACACAGCTCTGATACCATGTGGAAAATTTACAAACAATATGTATATCTTGGATTCACCCAATCTAACAATGTACTAAATTTAAATACTGAATCACTTCTACAAATATTTTGTGGAATTAATAAACACAATCGCCAATCACATGAACATGAAGAAAGATCAATCAAACACAACACATATAATTTCCCAAGGAAATATTGCTACTTGAAAATCCATTATCTTCTATTGTATATTCCACAAGGAATTATGAAACAATTACATAAAACTATTCTCACAAGAGTCCTCATGTATTCAGCTAATTGTCTCAGAATGATCTAGAAAAAATCGATCTAATACTCAGCCAATTATCAGCCTGTCTTCAGCCTGCCTTGCTCACGCAATCCCTAATCACAAGGAGTTTCAGCCTTCCTCAACTGCGCTAAGTATGATGTGAATCCTATGGTGTTTTAACTACACTTGGTAGTCAGCTAATATCACAACTAATAGTCACACTTCCCTTTCACCTAGATCTAAATTGGGTTTCCACTAGAACTGACATGCATGCAGCTAATAATGGTAAATCCTCAGTTGCATGTGAGATCACTGATTATGAATTCAATAATATTTAATTCACTTTATATCTCACTAGTGTATCAAACAGTTACAACTAGCACAACTGAGTTTTAACTCACTTAAATGAGTTAAAATTATTGCAAATTGCATTAACTAATGAACCACTGCACTTAGAACTTTGTTACAACTAGGATTAATCTGCATGTCTCACCAACTACCTCTAACTCAAAATCCACTAGCTACCTTAGTTTATAACTCTTAGTTAACTATTACAAGTTATCATAGAGAAATATTACAGCTTATTTTCCATCTTAATTAAGGGATAACTAAAAAATACATGCACCAAAAAAAACCTTATGGGCCCCACCCTAGTGTTAGTGCTTAATGCACTAGGCGTGGGTGTTGAATATAGTTTCTGGATGCCAATTTCACTATTTATTTTTGCAAAATTCAACACTCCATTCCTAAATATGATAAAAAATGTGTGTTGCCTCATCCTACTGGAAATTTTCCATGAAATCAGTCCCAACATCATAATGAATAGGAAACTGGAAATGGTTCAGAAAAATAGTATCCAACTCACCAAATGTAGAAAAAGTGCCCTAGTAAGGTCAATGTACCATTTTACAGCGTTTCCAGTTAGGGTGCACTAAAATCGTCTCAACCTAATCGAATCTTCAATGAGGGAGTTTGAGGAACAACATAACTAGAAAGTGGTAACATGGTTGGCTGGATCCTCACCAGGCTTCCCTTCGAATTTTGGAATATCTGAGGGAATTTTAGTAGGGACTAGAGGCAAAATTGGGTTGTATCGAATCATATCATTCGTTAATTTTGATATATCTGGAAAATTTAGGGTTGCCAGGAACAGTAAGCGAAAAGGAGCTTAAGAATTCCATCCACCAATGGAAGGATTCCCAACATTATGAAAATAATACCCTGGATTTTTGGGGGCATAAGATTGCCGTGGATTGTTCGTAGAAAAGGTTTAGACATAAGAGAAACCTTTTGGCCTAGAAGCATTTAGAGCAGGACCCCCTCCCATCGCAGGATTATCATAAATAGGTATATTTCCCCCAATAAAAGTGTTGAGCGAAGATGAAACCCCTTGGTAAGGGTTACAAGAATTGGAAAATGGAGAGAAACCCTGAGAAGCACCTATGGAGGGGAAAGGTACATTCCTTCCTAACCATAGAAAAATTTATTCCCAGTTCCCAACCCATAAAAGAAGGGTTCCAGCCGTGAAAATAATTAGAGATTTAGCCTCCAAGAAAAGGATTGAAACCTTGACCTTGAGAGGATAAAGGAAAAGATCCTGAGGAAGGATTCGAATGAGGGATATGACCACTTCTGAAGGGGAAAACCTGAAAAGAAGTTGATCCACTAGCAATAGAAGACATCGGTGTGAAGACAACAAAATAAGTAGTGAAGGAAACAGAAGGAATTGCACTATATGGCATTCCAAAAGAAAAGGGACCAGAATGGGAAGAAAATGCTTGGGTGCCCCCACTCATAGACGGAATGGAGGTAAAGAAAAAAATTTCCGCATTGGGAGTGATAGTCTAAATAGTAATGGTACCTCCTCCTTCAGCCAAAAGAGGAGTATGCACACTTGAATTTCTCATAGCCAAAGTTGTGTTTCAAGTTGTGGCCATCAAAAGAAAAGGAGAAATATGAGGGTTAGCTGGTATTTGAGATGGAGGCCCAACATAAAAAAGAACGTCCAGAAAACTAGCAGGAAGAGGAGAGAAAGGAGTAACTGGAGGTTCAGGAATCTCTTTCACCTCAGCTTCTTCTACCGGAAAAAGGACTCGAGAGATGAGTTGAGTACTTCTCTCTATATAACCACTAATACTAGGACCACCCATAGAAACAATAGCCCCAAGCAGAAAATCACTCTTTGATGCATTTGCAACTACTGGGTGAAAATCACCAGCAAAATTTCTCTTACACCTTCTTGAAGAAGGCTTGAAACTCACAGGAGAAAGCCCAGGAAGCCTCCTTGATCAACGAACCAATCGGTCAGCCACTTTTAATAATTATGAGATTTTATGCTAGACTCAAAAAATTATGAAGCTATGGAAATATAGGAGAAAAGAGCACTCTCTACAAAAATGTCCCTAAGATACAACAATCAAGCATCCTTCAGGTATTCCTGCTACGGGTTATTAGGACCGGACATCAAAACACAAGGAATCGAATAAGCGGATCTTCTGATAATATTTTGGGGTAGTTATGCCCCAGACCTACTAGCAAAGGTAACATAAATAGTTACGTTGACCTCCTAACAAAAGCCTTTTTCGATGAAAGTACCCAAGCTTCGCAAGGGAACCCTCTAGAAGTACTAATGAGAGTGATGCAACATCTGCCTCAGGTACCACGAGTATTTCCCCCCGCAATCACCTATGTGATACCTAGGAATAGAAACTATGGACACCAGTTCGTATCGGTAGTCGGGTGGAATGGTCTTAGGTCAGAATCTAGCAAATAGGAGAGGGGGTATCTCTCTTCTTTGCCTTCACTAGCCCTCATGCTTAACTCTCTAGAGGTAGAGCTTTCCTAGTCCACTTAACAAGGTTGGATTTCACTCATTAATCAACTTCTATGTTTGAAATTTTGAGTGGCCTTAGAGAGTTAACTCTCCAATCACATATTCCAAGGCCCTATGACCTATACTAGTTGGTGTTTATTAATGACAACTCAAAAAATTCTAGTTCATTTTTAGATTAAGCGCTTGATTTTGATGGTTTTTATTTTTAAGTCAAGGGCAGATGGAGAATGAAACTTATGATGTTTAGACACAAAAGAGAAATCAATAGAAACCTGCTACATCATATGCAACTTTTTCTTCGATGAAAGAGATTTCTACTTGTGTTCTACGAAACAACTAAAAATCAAGAAATTTTACTTTTCTTTTCAATATCATGCTCACACACTCAAAAACTATCAAAAATACTACAATGCTTAACGGTGCAACTAATACAAAAACTACCAATGACTAATGCAAATTCTAGGACTACTCACAAAGGGAAGAAAATGAATTTTTCAATAAGACAAGTCTAATCACTTTGACACAAAAGTAGAGACAAACCCAAACAATAACTTCTTTGCACAAAAAATTCCAAAACAACTCGATATAAAAGAGACAAGCCCACTACAAAACTTCTCTCAAAACCAGGCAACCAGACCAAAATGAGAAACTACCAAATTTCTCCAAAAGGGATGTAAACCATGAAATTAAAACCAAAATCAAAAGCAACGGAAAACAAAAACCTTTTTTGAGCCTCTAACTTTTTAAGGAGAAAGAAAAAAAACTTTTAGAAAAGCACAAAACTACCAAAGGCCTCAAATTAACAAAATGAGCCAAAAAGAAACTTCAAATTCCATAAGCCAACTGTTTCCTTTTCATGATGGGACTCAATAAGAAAATGGAGAAATAAACTCAAGAAGATGACTTTAAACAATAGCAAAAAAATCCAGCTAACAAAAACTTCAAGCAATAAAAAAGACAACTTCAAGATTCGCCAGAAAATCTGATCTCAAGAAACAAGAAAACCAAGCAAGCCAACAAGCCGAAAACCAAAAATTGAAGCAATGAACAAGCCAAGCATGAGAAAACCGACATAGAATCACTATTGCGAAATTTTAGAACAACCAAGAATCTCAAAAAGAAGTCTTGGTGCAACAGCCACAACTAACACTTCACCAAGCAAGGCAAACCCTAGGTTGACTAGGTTTTCAAGAAATAAAGAGTGAAACTGATACACATCAAGGAGAAACACTATCCATACATATAGGAGGTTCTATAGGAGTGACAAAAAGCAGGAAGGAAAGGCTTCCTGGATCTCAAAAAAGAAAATTTCATTTTGAACTAGTCATACGCGGATCCACAATGTGCAACCTACGTGTATATGTGTTTGTGTCTAAGGAAAATAGTGTATACGCAGGTTCCTTTGAAAAAAATTAGATTTATATGTGATTGTGTACAAAAAATGTAGCATATAGAAAAGACAACAAAGAAAAACAAAAAATCCAAGCCTGATCTAGAAGATTAGGGTTTTCGCCTGGATGGGAAAAGAACCAACAAGACTGGGAAAGTGATCAGATCGGTCAGGGAACCCAAAATACAGAGAAAACAACCCGAACTAGGAATTACACGGATGTAATGCCCAATGGAGTCACCAATTTTTTTGTGGGAAAAACTACCCTAAGGTCTAGGTTGTGTGGGTTGTGGCACCTAACAGAGTAGAAGGCATACAATCACAAGAAGCAATCAAATTAAAAGTCCTAATTCTTAAACTATTAAACTAAGGATAGGTAACTTAACCATATGTCCTACGTTTGAGGTTGTTCCCGCAGGGTGCAAACCCTCTGCAACTCTTCAAGCTTCAAGACCTGCAACTCACTCAAGACAAAGGACATAGACTAGTTGTACACCACATATATCCTAAATGTCAGTATGTTAGATCATATAAAATCATAAAAGATAGCAAGAAATAACGATTACAAGATCATTAACATGTATATGAAACATATAAGAACATGCCATTAGGAATAGGACAGATCTTCTTTTATTGATGTATGTAAACATAAAGTGGAGATATCACTTGAAATTAACCACGGCTCCAAGAGACACTGTCCTCTGGATCCGTCCAGCCCAAGCCTCAACAATCTTCTTCCATAAAAGGTGCACAAAGGATGTCACATCAAGGAGGTGAACATCACAAGGAAGAAAGGATTTCCCGAACCTGGGAAGTGCAAGAGGCATAGGGATAATCAGAATTGATCTGGGCTATAACATGCTATAGTATCAATATCATTCTCTCTCCTCCCTTAAGCATTCCCAATGAGGTGTATTTATACTTCCTCAAATTATTTTTTCAGTTGGGGAAAAGTTTGGCCATGGGCTAGTGTAGGTGGTCTTCAGGTAAAACCCATAAACCCCTCCCAATTAATAGGGAGATTATATATTTTTTAATATTTTAAATTGTATACGCGGGTTAGATATGAGCAAACCCACATCTACACACGTATAAGTTAGAGCTGAGTCGCGTATGGAAATGAAATTAATGTTTTTTTAATAATTTGACCAAGTCTAAAAGGAAAGGGTTGCCCAAGGCCAATACATATATCATCAAGTATATAAAGGTGATAAATGATGCTATAACAACCATAGCTTAGCAGTGGTCCTTGAACCAAAATGTGTATCATGGTAAAGCCACTGACATAGTAACCCCTGAGCCAGACTGTGGGTTGTGGTAAAGCCAGATTGTGTGCCTCAGTGGGCCTAGGAATCCTTGTCGATGAATGGCATGGGTTAACACTAGAAAATTAGAAGACGACATTATCTAATGTCAAGCAGAAGGATTTACAGGGCTGGAAGACATTACAAAATCTAGAAAGTATTTAAAAATATCTAAGATCTGAGGGAAAATCTTTTGCGCGCATTATCCTTCGTGAAGAGCTCCTTTTCACACCTTATGGTTGAAAATGTGCACAATCCCAAGAATGGAAAAATGTTTCTTTCTAGAACCACAGAAAGAAAAGGACAAGTGATTCCTCACTTGAAGCCGCCTAAGGATAGCCACCAACACCTCCTTAGACACCAAGTGAGCACACAATGGAATATTTGGAGCACACAAAGGAATCATACCCCTCTCTTGGGTCACCATCCACAATGTACCAAGAAAGGGAAGGAGGATTTCAAATATCCTATATAAGGCCACCATGAGATGAAGAATGGGTGAACACATTGTTATGTTGGCCATAATTTCCCAAGAAATATCAACAGTGTGTGATCTGGAGCTGAAGATAGTGGGGACTCAATTATTGGCCATCCAACAAATTCAGTCCAACATAGTAGAGAGAGAGGGAGACAACACCGAGGTAAGCTTGGGATAAAAACATCCTTGCATCGGGACTTAGAACCCATGTTCTAGGGGTCCTTTGGAAAGAGGGTAAAGTTTCACTCTTATTACTACCCGCGCTCAATAAGAGGGGCCTAGAGCCACCATTCATATTATTGTTGTCATTTGACTCTTTTCAGACCTCGTATTTTTTTTTTTTAGTTTTTAGTTTAGTTTTAGTTTATATATGCATGTTATTTCTCTATCTAGTATGCTTATGATTCTAGCTTGTTCCATTAACTTGCTTGACTCCACTTATTTTTCTACTTGTTACCAATAATTTAAGTGGGTATACCACACCCCTTAAGTCGGTGTGATTTTGTACATACGTGCACCAAACACATCCCAACAGGATTGGTGACTCCACTAATGTTTATTACCAAGTTAATGTGGTTTTGCAGAGACCCCTGTCTATGTTGTGTAGTGGAGCTGAATTTCCCCTGATTTCTCTTGAAATCCCTAGTTCATCCCAAGAGACAAACTGAATTAGAACAATTCCAAAATTTTCTTGCAGGAATTTGCGTGCATTTTATTCCCACATATGAGCATGGCTTACGTTCAGAGCTGACCTACACGCAGACATCGCGCCTGTTTCAGCATTTTGCGCGCAAAAGACAGAAAGAGAAAATTCTCCCATGTTTCTGTCTTTTCCTGCTTGTAAAGTTCTTGGTAGCCCCTAATACACTTGTCAGCACTGGTTGTGGTACCCCATAGTTTTCTAAAGCTCACTCTTAGTTGCTTTTTATAGGCTTAGTGTCAGTTTTATTTCAAGTTGATTTTTGCAAAGTTCACACATAGTTTAAATAGGGGGGGGGGGAATAACTTGCAATCCGAAAAAAAATAAGGGGGGGGGGGGAATAACTTGCAATCCAAAAAAAATTGTGTTTTGAAAATTTTGGTACTAACACACCTAGATAACTAGCCCAAGCAAGTGGCCCATGACCACGCATGCATAACTAGTTTTCTTTTTTCTAGTGTAAAAGTTTTAGTTTAGTTCAATTTTTGCATTAAGATTTTCGGGACTAGGATTGAATTGTTTATAGAAGAGAAATTAATCTCTGCTACCTTTGCCCCCTTTGGTGATCCTAGGTAAGCATATGAACACTCCCTATCCACAACTCACCATCTCCCTATAGTTGATCACAAAGATTAACTAGGAAAGATAGAAAGCGGCCCATAATCCGCACATGTTTTTATTTTGAGCAAGGAACAATACAACATAGTTTAAATAGGGGATTTTGTAAAGGTTCATCGAATATCCACACGTTCAAAATATGTGCTTGTCCACTTTATTCTCACACACATTCACACACTAATCAAAGAAAAGACACCTAAAACTAACTTAACCAAACTCACTAAATTCTCCCCACAGGGGCCACAAAAGAATTTATATCTTAAGTTAGGATCAAGGGGGTAGGCATCCAATAAGCCACCTTGATCACTCTTCATCTTGAAACATAGAATTTGACTATTTAGGGAGCTTCAAATCCACCTATCATCCCATGGAAAAGAAAACCCGAGTGTGGCAGAGACCCGTTACAAAGGGGGTTAGGCTTAGGCGCAGTGCAAGCAGGTATCAGTCAGGGCTACCTGACTTGGATGATACTCGGTACTGTTAGTTGACTTACCAAGAATCCCAAGAATCGAATGATCAAGTGGGACCATGGTACTTAGTGACCAAAACTAGGGCATCCTTTCCCTATAGGTGACAGTGCAGGCAAGCGCAAGACCCTCTACCCTTACATTCGTGGATTTTCTTCAGCTGACTGAGGGTGTCGCTAGCTCTTAAGGGACTTTGTGCTAACACTCGTAAGATATCTTCTAAAGGCCCAATTACATTGGAGTGTGTGAGGACGAATAGGTCTTATATGATTTTCAGTATCATGCGCAAACAAACAAAAACCACTTTTTTGATTGCTTGATCACATAGATTAATTTAAAGGGAATTTTTTTTTATTTTCGCTTTGTTTTATGTATGTGACAAGAATTTTTCTTTGATCATAGACTCTATCCTCTCAAACTTTTCCAAAACCAAACCTGGTCGACACCAAAATGAACACAATGGGACCTCATCGATCTAGGTGTCTTTTAGACCTCCCCCCATTACCGGGATGGGTTACAGGTCTTTTGCCATTTAGGCATCAAAGATGGAATGTTGCCACCATTATAGGTTCATCCTTTATTGGGGCATCCATAGTTGGGAACCCAAGTCGGTCTCCTAGTACCAGTCCTCCCACAACTCCTAGGGGAAGAGGAGTGTGTCCCATTCGGGAAGCCAACTGAATACACAGCAGGGTATGTTGCAGAATAACCCTCTTCCTAACCAAAACTTTGTGTTTTTGCACATTGCAATGGTATCGACCTCTCAGTGACCTTTCTTAGCTTCATTGAATCTACCTGATTTAACCAAGCTGACAAATGACCCCATCGCACACAACCCTACATGGCTTCCCATCCCCATGAAGCTCCCTTCAGATATACCAAATTTGAAGGAAAGAAAGCGGAAGACCCAGGTAATCATGTCATGGCCTTCAACCTATGGTGCTCATCGAACAATATCATTGACAACACTATTCGATTAAAAATATTTGAATGCACTCTGATTGGAGTAGCCATGAAGTGGTACGTGGAGCAACCCTCAGTTTCACATGGAACCTTTAGAAGAAATTATATAACTTATGTGTTATATTTCCAAGATTCTCCTGATCTCACACTATTTTAACTTCATGCAAAATACAAAATCTATTCCACCATTGATCATTTGCGGAAATTAAGTCAAGATTGCAATGCACACATGAAACAATAAAAAATCACACACATTAACATAGTTGTTTAACGGGAAAGCCTGAAGCTGAAAAACCCAACTATCTGTATATAATATATTTCATAGAGATCATGTAACAATCCTCATACAAAGTTGATCATATCAAGCTCTCAGTACAATACAATCGCTACACACTAATCATACCCGATCTTGCAAATCCATGCACCAATCTTTGCCACCTGCTAGCCTGCCTCTAATGCACAATCCCTGCTAAAGAGTGGATCTGAATGAACTCAAATTCACCAAGCTTGTACTGTGCAATACTCATTGGCATCTCCACTGAGTGTTGGATGCAATCAATGCATCACTATAGTCACAACTGATAGTCACAGTTTCTCTTTCACCTATCTCTCCACTGGTCTCCACTAAAACAACCATGCACTGTAGTTAACTGATGTATTCTTAATTTTATTAATGAGTTATTATTTAGTGAATTAATTAACTAATTAATTCACACCACTCTCAATAGTGTATCAATCAGTTAGACTAGATACAACTAGCTCAATTGAGTCTAACTGAGTTAAACTAAATACAACTCCACCAAATACTTTTATAACTCCACCAAACTCTGTCACATGAGTTCTAACTGAAGTATCCATGCATTAGCTCCAGTAAACCCTCAAGAATAGCGTAATTCCTTCTGTCAGCTTCTGTGCCACATCTATGCACTTAACTGAAGTGCTCCAAGAGAATAAGATAATGTTTAGAGTCCAAATATTATTAATAGCTAATAATATTCGACATATCTATTTTTAGACTGGCAATATAAAAATAAATTCCGCCCAATATGTCTAAAAATAGAAGTCCATCTATTTTTCCAACTTGACCAACCATCCACAAATAGCATCCTACAACTCATAGAATATGATCGACATGTCTAAAAATAGACTTTGTGCCAAAAATAGCCTGCGGGCCCACTTAGTGAAGTCGACTCTTTTCACTAAGCTCATCATCTTGTTGAATCTCAAGACTCCCCCTCAACAAGATAGGGATTATCTTCCACCCCGATCCTGTCTCTATGGTATTTTAATTTTCTCCCGGTGAGCGCCTTTGTCAAAATATCTACATCCTAATCCTCCGTAGGAATGTAAGAAAGTAACATGATATTCCACTGCACACAACCTCTGATATGATGGTACTGGATGTCAATATGTTTAGATATATCATGAAATACTGGATTAACCGAAGTTTAACGCAAATATGATTATCGCAATATATCATAGTAGGATCTAAGTGAGAACCGAACAACCCAACTAGGATCTTCCTCATCCATATAGCCTCGCATGTAGCCAAACTTCCTGCCATGTACTGGGCCTTCATTGAACTAAGTTCCACAGATCTTTGTTTCCTGCTATACCAAGAAACTTCTGTAGATCGGACACTAAAAATCCCTCCAGAAGTGCTCTTTCTGTCCGTTGGGCTTCCTACCCAATCTGCATCCATGAAGCCATGCAACTTCACCTCATCCGACTGTCTATACCACAATCCATACCCAGATGTGCCCCTGAGATACCTCAGGACATGCTTGCCTGCCTTCCAAAAGAGCTTGGTAAGCTTAACCATAGCTTGTGAAAGCTGGTTAACAGCATAGCATATGTCTGGTCATGTATTGACTAGATACATGAGCGAACCAACCAATTGTCGATAAACAGTGGCATCCACTACCTCTGCCGATGTAGCATCCTATTTCCTCCAACCACCAAGAAGAGGAGTGTCGATAGGCTTGCAACCTTGCATGTGAAACTTCTCCAGTATCTCCCAAGCATACTTGCCTTGAAACAAAAACACTCCACCCTTTCGCTGCTAGATTTCCAATCCCGGGAAATAATGAAGGAGGCCCAAGTCCTTCATCTCGAACACCTTTGAAAGATCTACCTTGCATGAGTGTATCAACAGTTCATCACCTGTTAGTATTAAATCATATACATAAAGAACAATGATCAAAATCTTACCCTCCACCACAATCTGCTATAGGTTAAGATCCACCTCACTCTTCGCGAAACCAAGTCTGGTGAAATAACTGTCTATCCGTGTGTACCAAGCACGAGGTGCTTGTTTCAGCCCATACAACACTCTTTTGAGCCTGTACACATGCGAATATTTGCTGAATATTTCGAATCCTTCAAGCTACTCAATGTATAGCTCCTCCTCAATGACTCCGTTGAGGAACGCAGTCTTCACATCCATCTGATAGATGTGCCAACCCATCTGTGTTGAGAGAGAAAGGATGGTCCGTATGGAAGAATACCTTGCGACGGGTGAAAAGGTTTCTTCATAGTCGATCCCCTCGATCTGTGAGAAGCCCCAGGAAAAAAATCTTTCCTTATACTTCTCGATGCTCCCATCAGCAGCTTGCTTCACTTTGTAGATCCATCTCGAACCTACCACTGATTTCCCTTCCGGCCTTGGTACAATCTCCCATGCACTGTTTCTGACAATCGAATCATACTTTTCCACCATGGCATCTACCCATGCTGGATCCTCCACAACTTCCTCAAAAGAGGATGGCTCTGTCACGATACACTTGCTCATCAGAGCCATGTATCCAGTAAATTGGTCAGGTGACTGTCTCTGTCTGTGCTATGATGTAGGTGCTCCTACATTTTGCGCTGCAACAAAATTCAGTCGCTCAGCTTCTGTAGTGCACTTTCGCCCTCTGATGTTTGGCACTGCATGAGTCATTTCTTCCACTCCATGAACCTCCTCTTGTGGCTGACCCACATCCAGAGGCTCATCTTTAGGAACAAGTAGCTCCTCATCTGCATGAAAGTGTAGCTCCCTCTCAAGTGACAACTTCATGGATTTCTCCTCATGAAATCTGATATCTCGTCGCATGACAGTCATCCGACTGTCTGGAAAATAAACATGATAATTTTGGGGTGTTTCTGTGTACCCCAAAAATATCCCAACCTCTACGGTCGGCTCCAGCTTCTTCCTAGCATCCTTCGTCACATGAACGTAAACAGGTGAGCCAAAAATCTTCAAATGAGAAATATCAGGCTTCTTACCAGAAAATGCCTCTTCGGGTGTACTCATGCCAAGTACTCTATGAGGACAACGGTTCTGAACATAAACCATAGTGTTGCATGCCTCAACCCACAAGTGTATGGGAAGGCCCTGATCATGCAACATTGCTTATGCAGCACCCACGATCATTATGTTCTTTCTCTCCGCGACCCCATTCTGCTGTGGGTTATGAGGCGTTATGAGTTCTCTTCGAATTCCTTCTTTGCTACAGAAGTCTTTGAATTCACCAGAGATGTTTTCACCACCATTATCGATCCTTAGAGATTTCACCTATTTCCCTGAATCTTTCTCAACCAGCGCCTTGAACTCACAGAACTTTAAGTATGTCTCGCTCTTCTTCTGCAAGAAGAAGATCTAGCACTTACGAGAAAATTCATCAACAAATATCACATAATACCTGTGCTTTGCTGTTGAAGCAACCGAGAAAGGTCCACACATTTTTGTGTGAATTCTCTCAAGGATTATCGTGGCGCGACTATCCTTCTCATGAAAAGTGGTCTTCACAAATTTTCCCAAAGTACATCCCTTGCACTGATCTGATTGCGCAAGTGTACCCTTGGGAAGCGTAGTATAAATCTGCTGCAAAATTTTCAAAGCGCCATGGTGAAGATGGCCCAATCTCCTATGCCACAATTCGCCCTCATCCCGGATCACCACTCCTTCTACTTTGCCTGCCATTTCTGTGCAGCCATCTACCTGCAATTGATAAATATTCTTAACTCAAATCCATATCCTCCTGGCTTGACCAGTTTTTTTACTGCGCAGGAAGGCTTTTCCCTCGCTAAAAACAACATCATAACCCTTGTCTTCCAACATTCGCCAAAGAGATCAGATTCTTCTTCAATCCTGGAACATGCATGAAATCCTTCAAGATGAAAGGTTTACTAGACTCCCTCTCAAATGAAATGGTCCCAATACCATTTGCACTGTATCTACCATCATCGCCCATCTCGATGTGCACTCCAAGATCCTTTTCCTCCAGATCACTAAACAAATCTTTGTCTTTGGTCATATGAAAAGATGCACCACTGTCAAGAAACCACACCGATCCCATCATACTTGAAACCAAGCATGTGATCAAAGAAAAATCTAGCTCAAACTGCGAGGCTAAGGCCTCTCCAGCTGCAGATCCAGCAGCCTGCTTATTCCTTTTATGGACAATTAGTGGCGAAATGCCCATGCTGGTGACAGTGAAAACACTTCACCTTGGAAAAATCATGCTTCTTGCCTTTAGCTTCAGATTTGGAAGATTTCTTCCCTTTTCCTTTCCGATCTTTGGCAGCTAAAGAGAAATTTTATTCATCTTCATTCTTCGATGAAGATCCATCCCTGGTACCCCGCCTTATCTCCTCCTGCACAAGATCTGACCAAAGTCGCTCCCATCCTGGCAGTTTCTCTCGTCCATTGACAGAGTCCTTGTAGCTATGCCAACTCTTCAGAAGCCCAAGGAGAGCCAAGCTCACCAAATATTCTTCATCAATAGTAACCCCCACACTTCCCAGCTCATCCTTACAGTTGACAAACTTCGTGAGGTATTTTGGTATACTGTCGCCTTTCTCCATTTTTATTTTTTTGAGTTTGTCTTTAAGCGCCAACTTCCTCTGGTCACTTTTGATTTGGGAAAAGTATGTCAAAGCCTTCCACATTAAGAATGGAGTGGCTTTACCATGAATTCTAGACACAATTTTGTCCTTCACACCTTCCAACAGAATCCTTCGACACTTTTCTACCTTCTTTTGCCATGCGTCAAGTGCGGCTGCATTGCTAGAACCAGGCTTTGGAATATCAACATATATGAACTTCGTCAACCCATTATCATCCAGCACCACCTCCATCCTGTACTTCCATGCAATATAATTCTATCTCCCATCAAGGGCATACTCCAATCGCAATCCGTTGAAATACATTTCAATGAATGCTCAACTTCGACACCAAAAAAACACTGCAACAAATTCAAATTCCACCAGCACAAAACTCAACCGCTTCAATAATTGCAATCTTCTATGATAAATAACGCTCCGATACCATGTATAAATTATATAAATTATGTGTTATATGTCCAATATTCTCCTGATCTCACACTATTTTAACTTCATGCAAAATACATAATCTATTCCACCATTGATCATTTGCGGAAATTAAGTCAATATTGCAATGCACATATGAAAAAATAAAAATTCACACACATTAACACAGTTTTTTAACGAGAAAACCTGAAGATGAAAAACCCACCTATATGTATATAATATATTTCATAGATATCATGTAAAAATCCTCATACAAAGCTGATCATATCAAGCTCTCAGTACAATAAAATCGCTACACACTAATCAGGCCCGATCTTGGAAATCCATGCACCAATCTTTGCCACCTGCTAGCCTACCTCTACTGCGTAATCCCTATTGAAAAATGGCTCTGAATGAACTCAAATTCACCAATATTTCACTGTGCAATCCTCATTGGCATCTCCACTGAGTGTTGGATGCAATCAATGCATCACTATTGTCACAACTGATAGTCACAGTTGCTCTTTCACCTATCTCTCCACTGGTCTCCACTGAAACCGCCATGCACTATATTTAATTGATGTATTCTTTAGTTGATTAATGAGTTATTATTTAGTGAATTAATTAACTAATTAATTCACACCACTCTTACTAGTGTATCAATCAGTTAGACTAGATACAACTAGCTCAACTGAGTCTAACTGAGTTAAACTAAATATAACTCCACCAACTACTTCTATAACTCCACCAAACTCTTTCACATGAGTTCTAACTGAAGTATCCATACATTAGCTCCAGTAAACCCTCAGGAATAGCGTAATTCCTTCTTTCAGCTGCTATGCCACATCTGTGCACTTAACTGAAGTGATCCAAGAGAATAAGATAATGTTTAGAGTCCAAATATTATTAAGAGCTAATAATATTCAACACATCTATTTTTAGACTAGAAATCTAAAAATAGATTCCGCCCAATATGTCTAAAAATAGAAGTCCATCTATTTTTCCAACATGACCAACCATCCACAAATAGCATCCTGCAACTCATAGAATATGATCAACATGTCTAAAAATAGACTTTGCACCAAAAATAGCCTGCGAGCCCACTTAGTGAAGGTGACTCTTTTCACTAAGCTCATCATCTTGTTAAATCTCAACACCTTTGGTGTCCCCGCCACCACATTCCTAACATATTTTTAGTTACCCATTCACCATGATTCTGGAGTGGAACTACTGACACATTTTACACAAACCCTCGCCGTCCATATCTCGGACCATCTCCATGAGTGGAGGCGGCGTCCCAGTTTATGTAAATCTAAACTCGACAATTGGGTTATTTTAGATTTTTTCCTGAAAACTCTTACGACAGAGATTTCAAAGGATATGGTGCAACAATGGTCCACATCCGAAGAAGACGCCATCAACAAATCCCAATAGCTTGAGCTAATTCATACACAGTCAGAATACATTTAAAATGTCCTAGGCTAACGCCCCGTGCTTGCAAACTTATCAAGAATTTCCAAGTGCGTCGAACTCTACAGACAGATTAATTCGGTCACTGACCCAAGGATACCTAGGTAGCAGCAGTCAAAACCCTGTCTACACATACAGTTCTACCTAGAACGTACCCGAACCATATTTTCAAAGTCATCATATGCCTCAGAAAAATTTGACGAATAGGGCGCCAGCGTATCACCAAGGAGGACCTAATCCTCCAGCTCAGGGGACCTAGTACGCAGAAAGAAACACTGATGGAAGATCTCCTCTCCAACAGCCAGGTGCAAACCAGGGACTGTGTTATGCTCAGTCCCCAACACAAGAATCGCCTATGCAAACCAATGCACATGTGAACTTTGTGCAGCTGTCCCAAAACCAACCACACCAATACAACCAGGAGAACTATCCTCCTAATGTGGTGAAGAAAAAATAAAAAAACAAGTCCAAAGGGAACCCTAGATAAGGGGGCAACAACCAAAAACACCCATCATGATCCAGGCTGGAGGCAACTCCAACCTGAATCAGAGCCAGGAGCTGAGCAATTCCCAACGATAGAGAAAAATACCACCTCTTCGAACAAACCATTCTTGTTCGATATGTGGTGAGTACGGCCACTATGCTCACCACTTTCTCAATCTCCCTGAGCTAAATAAGCTACAAAGTAACCGAGGACAAGGAGAATCTTCCCAGCAACTAGCTGTGATGCAAGAACCTTTCCCCCATCAAGGGATGGTAAGCACTCAACAGCAAAATACAAACGACTCTGGGGAAAGTAGCCATGAAATCTACATGAATGGCGAAGAGATGTTTTTTCAAACACAGAATCACAATTATGACACCCCACCAGACACCAATACGTCAGGGGCAACTACCAATGCACCGACTGCACCTTTAACCATTTCAAATATGTCTATAGAACCATTGCCAAAAATGGCGAATGGACCCAATAGGTGAGCAGGAAACTACTCCAAAGTGGCCCATAATTATAGTATCATGGACGATTTAGCACAATCTCCCGCTGCTATGTCAGCTTTGGAGGTATTGCAGTCATGCCCAAAGCAATGGAAAGCCCTACTTTCCGCGTTAGGCGCTATCGACCCTGCCAATACCCGCCTAATGGCTTTTGACTTAGACAAAGCCAACCCTAGGCTTCCTTCCATTGTCGCCTTCCAGATACTAGTGTCAATCCAGAATATCACAATTTGCCGATGTGTCATAGATGAGGGTGCATCCACATGCATCATGTCCAAAAATGTTTGGCAGAAGTTAGGTTCTCCCAAACTAAAACCCTTAGTTATTACGCCTAGAGTATATGATGGTCGTCCATCAACCCCCATCGGCCTCTACCAAAACGTCCTGGTTTGCTTAGCCAGAAAGATGGTCCACATAGACATTGAAGTCTTGGATGCTCACTTGCACTACAATATACTCCTTGGGTGGAGTTATATGTATGCCATGTCTGCCATAGCATCCATTGTCTTTCGCATCATGATGTTCCCCCACGAGGACCGCATCATTACTGTAGACCAATTGACACATAGCGAGAAAGAACCCCTAAAAAACCCTGATGTAATTCTACCCTACGTAGATACATCCTCAAATTCTCTCTCATGGTACCAAGAATATGGCCCTGGCCAATTTAAACCGTCGTTGTTCTAGGGTCATTCCTACGAGATCCTCCCATAATCCCTCATTCATCACTCGATGTCACAGGGGCTCTAGTGTGCATGATGTCCACATCAAGAATCGAAGCTAGTCATGACATGGATACAAGCAGTAATGGCTCGGCCACGACAGCCTCTCTAGCCTATGCCGCCTCGCAAACCCCTTACCTCTACTCGCTATCTGGTTTCGTCTCCCAACAGGTTTTGGCAACACTGGTATTACCAAAAATATCATTGGAAATCCCAGTTCGATACCTTGTTCCCCCTACAGGAATAGAAGCCACCCATGTCACTTCCATAGGATTGTAGCCCCTCAGTCTCGAGGAGGCCCCACTCATCCCCAAAACGGTCGAAATTGCCCTTACAAGGGAAATTCCCATTGCAAAATCGGTGATCATGGCTAATAAAACTGAGAATAGAGGAAAGAATATGGTGACCCCTGCCATACAATGAGAATCACTAGTTTGTGTCATATGCGACATAATAGGCCACCCTACCCATATCTCTCTGGAGTTGGATGAATTAAAACCCCTCCTTGGCTCTGATACGAACATCGCGACGTTGTGTTCTCGTAAAAAGGAACCTACCACCAAAGGTAAAGGCAAAGCACTGTGTACCAATCACGCATGTGCTCTCTACAGAAACTATGGGCACTATACCCACCATTGCCTAGAGATTCTACAATATAGGGACACCTTACATGCCATCGAGTGGTCCTATCAAGAGGATCCCCCCACCCGGGCATCTGGAAATGAACCTCGTACCATCCTATACCTATAGGAACAATGAAAGGAACAAGAAACACCCCTAGTCATGCCCATTATATTTTGCACGCTATGCAATGAACGTGGTCACTTCCCCGAAGAGTACGCAGCCCTGGAACTCATCCATAGATGGTATCCTATAGAAAGGGTTTACTACGTTGGATTGCGGGAAACGCAATTCACATGTCCATTGTGCATCGATAACCACCTTTTGGAGAATTGTCACTATATCCTCTGATTCCGGCTAGCCCTCGCTAGCTTACGCTCTACCATAGTCTGCCTCTCCCAAGAAGATGACATGGATGTGGAGTCCACAGACAGCTCCACAACCCAAGAAGATGTGATGAGCAGATCCATCATGTTCTTGTCAGTCGAAAAGCGGCCAATCAAGGAACCCATAGTTATCCCTAACCACTCTCTAAAAAGAAGACCAACATGCACGTTATGCAAACGACCAATAATGCGATCGCCACTTGTCCTGATTAAGTAGCGTTACAATGATCATTCCTTGCCAGACCTCAAATTGAGTATGAAGGAACCCCCATATCAAGAATTTTTTGCCTAATATGTCAAGGCAATCATTACAAGTGACACTACACTTATGCCTCACAACTTCTTCCTACCATCGATACGATTCATACCATAGAAAAGAGGGAGGATGACCTCCTTAAGTGGTATAGAAGATACACCACTAGGTCAACATCCCCACCCCAATAGGGGCTTGGGGGGAAAACCAGGACGACACACCAACCAAACATCACCCAGGCTAAGCCGAGGATAACATGCGGACTATTCGACCTAAATGATCACCGATTCAACCAATGTAGAGAACTAAAGCCCTTGAAAACAGTCTTCGCATAGTCTCTTCTCTCCCTAAGAAACTTCTCTCTAATCAACAGAAGATCACACTCACCTATTGTTGGATTTGTTCACACTTTCACGATACGATTAAATGTGTACACCTATCCAAACTAAGAGCGACAAGAGTAGCATTGAGCCTACACTCCCCCAAAGGGGTAGACGCACCTAAGCCAACAACATGGACATGGAAGCAGAAGACAACCTCTTCTATGACAGATCTGTTTTGAGCATCCACATCCAGGACATTGAGTAGATTTTATTCCCATACAATCTACTCTGTTGGCACAGTGATACCATGCACTATTTTCACTGGCTAAAATCACACACCAGAGGTATGCCTGCTAATGGAAAAATTGAAGCACCTCTGCGGCAGGTAAAATTTCCACTTACCAGAAATTGACCATCCTAGCGGGGAACCCAACCTTGCGCTCATGCAAAATCCCATTACGAAGATTCTTCCCCCACCAACCGTGACGAAACGATCCACCATATATGATTGGTATCATCACATATCGGAAATAGGATTGCAGTTGCCCCCACATCCCAATATTTCCACCCTATTCCTGTCGCAAAAAATCAAGGTACCTTGCACTTCTGTGTTGATTTATGCAAGAGCCCAAATTTGCATACTTCCATCGAAATCCTTAATGAGACCCAACCTCTAGAATAGTGCCTAGTACAACTAGAGCTTGTCAAAAAATATTGACGACAGTCACTGCAACACAATGAAGTCCACAAGAAAAGGGTAAAAGCATCATTCGACTGCCACATCAACCCTCGCTCATTCACCGAGGGAGAACTAGTCCTCTGTTATGATGTCGCAAAAGAAGCCCTAGGGCCAGGAAAGTTCGAAACCTTGTGGAAAGCACCCTACATCATCAAAACATTGCCTTCGACAGGGGGCATACATCTTGACGAAACCTAACGGGACATGCCTTATCAACCCTGTCAATGGCATTTACCTTAAGAAGTTCTACCCATAAGGGCCAAAGTGGCCCTTCCCTAGAGTGAATGTACACAACCCCAACCACTGAAATTTTTTGACCAAAAGACTTATTTAAAAGTTCTCAAGGTGCCATCATGGATCACCAACCTGAACCCTATTTCAGATTTGTTCATGGAGCATCAAGATGGTCTCAAAGTTTAGTCGCAGCTGCCTGGGTCATCTACAACCCTGACCGATCGCCACTCTGCTCAAGCAGTGTGTGCATCAGCTCAGCAACAAATAACTAGGTAGAATATGATGTCTTCATCAGACTTATGTGCAATGCCCTCCATCAGGGCATACGCCATATGCATGTCTACCTCGATTCCCAGTTAGTAGTGTCTCAGTTAAACCAAACATTTGAGACAAGAGATACACATCTATTTAGAAAACATTTGCGTGCAAAAATATTAAGCAGGAAATTTGACTATATCACATTTACGCATGTACTAAGGGGTCAAAAAAAAAAATCTGATCACAAAGCTAACAATATCCTAAACTAGAATGCATCTCAAATAAAACATCATACATAAAAACCAAAAACATAGATATCCATCAGCATAACATCATACATAAACTGAAACAAGTGACACATCATGTATATATATATATATATATATATATATTCACAATGTGTATGTCTGAGTACAAAAATAGTATCGTTGACCCTACGGCCAGCCAAAAGATACAAAAGTCGTCAAAAATAGGGGAAGCATCCACATGGTGCTTTCCCCATGTACAAGTATACTCTAGGGAGGTGCCCCCTTAGGAGGGACACCTAGACCCACAACCGCTCCCGGTTCCACCACTGGAGCTTCCGTCACCACCGAGACTGCAACCTGACGTAAAACTGGCCAATGGTCCCTCTCGCGGACCATCACAGCCTGCAACCAGACCTCATCGAGGTCATTCATAAATCCTCGAGTGGGCATCCCCTGGGTCAAGCAGTCCACTCAACCCCAGGCATCCTCTAGAACTAAAAACCGAGCAGTCAGTTATGCAATATGAGCATCCATCATATCTGCACATGCCACCACTGCATTGGCATGAGCTCGCTCGGCCGCAGCCTCGGTAGCAGCTGAGCTGCTGCCCTCTCCTGAAGGGCCAGCACCACCACCAGGTCTACTAGTAGCACCTCCTCCCTGACCCCCCGAGGTCACCGTAGAGGATCATGGCCAACCAACCGAGCCACAGAGTGACCCACCTCGCCAACATCTACAAGAGTAACCAGAATGATGTCAGTGTCACTAGAAAAACACATAAGTACATATATACTCAAATAAATGCAGAAAAAATACACAACATACCTATGGGCCTCCAAGCATATTCAAAAGGGAGACCCATGTTTGGATCCCCCAGAAGTCCATCCCTACATAAGGGAATAGAAGGAACATCTGTGTGTTGGCCCTAAAATAGGCCTCTGTCATGGCGTTCCAATAACGCCCAACCATGCCACCACCGCCTCGTGGCATCATCGGATCCCACCTCCTCATACGAGGCTCCCGCGGCCCCCCAAGAGGCACTACCACTACTGGCCTCAGCAGCACTACCCTCTAGTACATAATGCTGCACAAGATGATGGAATACGCAAACAACTTCGATCCACTGTGGAACTTGTTGAGTTGCGCCACCATCCCATCATAATAAAAGTGGGAAAATTCATAAAAAATTCCAGACCTCAACCAACGCAATACTCCAACCTGCGGGCCTGATGCTTGATGCGGAGCCGATGACCCACCAAGTCATACAATCACTGCCAAAGCACATTGCTCTACCAAAAATGTCACATATGCAATGTTGATGCACCCCTCTGTAAGAGGCGCCCCACCACAGTGGCGTCTCTGAAACCTCTCTAGATACACCCTCCTAGAAGGGAGTGGATATCTCAGTGCCTCACCATGAGGTAGTAACCCAGTCAAAATGCACATCTGTCTCAAGACGAATGACCAGGTTCATCCCCTGCAACACGAAAATTTTGCGCCTCTTGCACTAGTGTCGGATCAAGTAGCATAGCAATCGGTCCTGCGACCGAAGAAGCTCGTTCTACATGAACTTCAAGAGCCCCCAATGCACCAGCTGACGGTGTTCCCCAGCATCAATATCCAATGCAATTCGGAGCTCGAGCCAATCCCTCTCCCTCCACAATAACCTATCATCACAACGGGTACCCATCAGTATAGAAAAAACCCAAGAATAGGCAAAAAACCAAAAAAAAAAATCACCTCGGCTTTGCGTGCCTATCCCTCAGACAGGTGCACTTAGCGCGTGCCTGTATTTTGCACAAGTGTGCTCAAGGCATGCCAAAAAATGGGAACAGAGTGCTTTAGCATGCTTGTCCCCAGAAAATACACACAAATATAGCGTGCCTTTGCCACAATCGCCCACACAATTTAAGGCAAAATCACCTAGCCCCAGCACCATCAAACTAGAAAAATTAAAGTGCAGGACGTCATGGAGGTTACTTGGGTATGGTATCACTAATCCCTAGTGCTTAGGCTGACCACAACGACAAGAATTGCTACGCAGAAGCCTCTGACTTCTAAAAAACCCAACAAGTAAAAATGAATTGAATTAGGGTCATATTCACCTATATATTTCCCTTTTCAAAAACTTGGGAGGACCGTAACGAGAAATTAGAAGGTATGTTCTCTGAACCATAAGCTGCATCGCGACCAGAACTTCATGATGAATAAAGGCGATGCCACACAATCGCACTCCCAAAAATTTAATTTTTCAGCGCCGGCAGGTATGCTCTCTCTCATCTTATTTCTTAAATGCTCATGACTTTCAATAATAGTTGATAAATAAGATGCTTTCACTTGAGGTAGTTGTTTTTTCAGGAAAAGTTTGCAAACCATCCACAACTTCATCTCCTGAAAGTTCTAGAATAGGTATCATTATACCCCCAGCATTATAGAATCCCATTCAACTCTGCATATCCTGACATCATTTTTCCATCAGAAACCAACCATAGGGTCCTCATATCCAAGCGTTTTTATCATCACTTTACCCTGCACATGATAAACATCCTCATTGGTCGGTAGATCCTCCCCTGAATGGTGCTCGTCACCCACAGTAGACCATATATCACAGCAAAAGTGACGCCATGGCCATACCACTTTAGTTTGAGAAGCACCTCATGCCCATCCATCCACCATGCATAAGGTCAAGTTTACCATACAAGCTAAGAACCCCTTCTTGGACGATTAGGTTGTACAAGTAGATCAAAAGCGCACTAACGCGCCTCGCATTTGGCCCACCATACCTCCACTAGCATAATCCCATCTGTGATAATTTTTCATCTGATTCATCAAGCCCGCACATGAGACCAACCAATGGGACCCCCACCCTCAGAAAAACACCTTCCTCACAACATCAATCAGCGAACACTTTCATGTTTTAGGGTACCCGTCTTTATTTTTAGTACAAACCAAACCCCATTATTTTATTATTTTGGTAAGTGTACAAATACCCCGAACAGTGCACTACATCCTTCACCCTCCCATCCATTTTTTTCTCCCATGGAAGTAGTCCCTGAACACCCTTGGTCAGAGTATTACATCGCCACGCACAAGCCACCATGACATTCATAGCCAGTTTATACCTGCCCTGGAAGTCCTACCGACTCCAGGGATTTCCCCATCAGAAATAACTATGACTTCTGCTAAGCTACTTAGTATACTCCGACCTTCGGCCACTGAATCCCCATCATCAGTTTTCAATCCCCCCTCTCCAACATGCCTATGTTAAACCCATCACATCCAGGTCTTCGACCCCTCATGTCGGCGACCCCTCGGCCAGTTGAGGCTTCCTTTTTGTTGAATTTGACACCTATTCTCCAAAAAGTAAGCAATACCTTGGATTAACCCTCTCCATAAAAGGGGCATCCTCAGGTGGCACTATGGGAGACATCATTGCCCATAGATGTTATCGATCCTCCTGACATTTGACTACAACAAAAATCTTTCACGTCAAGATGACATCGTACCTTGCAACCATTGTAGTTTGATCAAATTCGTCAAAGACCCGTGCCTCCATAAGCGTCTCTTTCAATAATTCTTGCATGGGAAGGTCCCAGCCAGAACCTATGCGTACAATGTGTAGCTATATGCCATAACGAGTTTACGCATATGGGTACCATATTCCATCTATTTTCAAAGAAAAAATGCCCCTGAGGGTGTCAGCAGTCGTCGTCGGTAACCACCAAATTACTACCACATCAGTGATACAAACAGAACATATATCTGTCAAAATAGATTTGTTTAACTAGCCATAGTATCACAATCATGGGACATGCCTGCCTCGTAGAAAATTTGTATATGTATTGTATTATATTTGCTTACAGGGGTCCTTTAGGACACAGTCATTCTTGGAACCGGTGCAGGGTGTTCTCAATTCCAAGCTTCATGCAGGTCTCTCTCTCTCTCTACGCACGATATACATAAAAGAAACTATAATGTATTTTGGCTATATAGTTCTTCCTAGACCTCACACATTAGGGGGCAACTGTTAACATTGGAAAATCGTACAAAAGAAGACGACATTATCTAATGTCAAGCAAAAGGATTTACAGGGCTGGAAGACGTAAAAATTTATTAACAATATGCATGTTTATTACCGAATTCTCCTGATCTAACAATTTAATCCTTATGTTAAATACAGAATCCTTCTACTTAATTCTTTATGGAAACTAAATCGCCAATTGCAAAACACATATGAAGAAAAATCAATCACACATAACAAAATGTTTTTACTGGGAAAGCTTAAAGCTAAAAACCCCAACTATCATATATTATGTATATCAATGGATCATGAAACAATCTCATATATCTCATACAAAGCTCAGCTCATAGAGCTCTCAGTATAATATACAATCATCTCACACCCTCTTGCAGAAATTTTCACCTCCATGCACCAATTTCTTGCCTCCTGACAACCTGCCTCCACTGCACAATCCTTGCTGAAGAAGAACCCTGAATGAATTCGACCTTACCTTGCCTTTACTGCACAATACTCATAGGAATCTCCAATGTGTGTATGGATGCATTGAATGCTCCACTATAGTCACAATTGATAGTCCATCACACCCTTTCACCTATCTCTCCACTGGGTCTCCACTAGATCTGACATGCAAGTAATTAAATGCTGTATTTCTTCAGTTCCAAGTAAGACACTATTTGTGAATTAATTAACTAATTAATTTACTCATCTTTCACTAGTTTTATGCTCAGTTACAACTAGCACAACTGAGTTTAACTCACTGAATTGAGTTAAACTAAATAACAACTCACATAACTACTCTTCCAACTCTGTTACAACTTGCCACTGTTAGTTATAACGAAATCCTCCATGCATGAGTCACCAACCACCCTAGGAATTGCATAATTCCTTCAGCCCACTGATGTACCACATATTTTCACTGAAATCAAGTGCTCCAAGAGAATAAGTTACTATTTATTGTCTGATTATTATTAAGGGCTAATAATAATCAACATGCATTCTATTTTTAGATTAGCGATCTATAAATAGAATTTGCCCATATTCTAAAAATAGAAATTCATCCAAAGATAGAATTTTCTCAACCATCTAGAATCAACATCCTTCTAATTTTAGAATATGCTCACCATTCTAAAAATAGACATACATAGAAAAATAGCCTGTGTGGGCCCTGCCTAGTTTAGGTGCATATTTTTCACTAGGATCAAGGATGATGTTTTCGGATGCCAATTTCACTGTTTCTTGTTGCAATATTCAACACTCCCTCTCAACAAGAAAGGACTATCTTTGCATGAACCCTGCAACTCCATGCATCTGCCTTACAATAATTTCATGCAACACTTCCGAAACTGAACAGCCTCCAAACAACTCAATCAATCTAATGCATATGTCATCAAAGTCTTTTGGCTTTTGCTAGCTAATGCACATGTCTTTAGGAACCACTGCGTTGTTGAACTCTACACCCATGCACTCTGCACCTGATGTCAACTCTGATCCGCACTCCAGTATCTAACACTGTCACTTTGATTTCATGTCCTTTGGACATCCGACTGCATCAATCCAACTGATCCTGCTATTGTTCTACTGTGCTCCTCGTAGCCAGGTTCAATTCATGAGATCCACACCATCTCAATGAATCCTGCCCAGAAATTTCTTCTTAGGATTATCCATGCATGTCGCCCCACCTCTCACCTGGTGGTATAGTTGCATGTAGTCCCTCTGCCCATCTGGAAAAAAATTTCTCTACATGAGTGGTTTCTCCCACTCTATGATCCTCTTCTTGTGGTTGCTCCACATCTTGAGGTTCACTCTTACCTGCATGCAAATCATGCTCCCTCTCAAGCTTCAATTGCATGGATTTCTCACACTTCCCAATAGTAGGAAGCTCCATAGAAATCCCATATACTTCAAGTCTGTAGAGATTCTTAACTTGAATCCCAAGCTTCTTGGCTTGCCCTATTGCTTTGTGTCACAGGAATACTTTCCCTTCACTAAAGACAACATCATAGCCTCTATCCTCTAACATTGTGACTGAGATTAAATTATTCTTTAAACCTGGAACATGCACAACATCTTTTAAATGAAATAGTTTACCTAACACCCTCTGAAAGGTAATGGTACCAATTCCAGCCGCACTGTATCACCCATCGTCACCCAACTCAACATGCATCTAGAGATCTTTCTCCACCAAGTCATTGAATAATTTCTCATCTCCCGTCATGTGAAAGGAAGCACCACTATCAAAGTACCACCCCGATCCCAATGCACTAGACACCATGCATGCAATCAATGAGAAGTCAATCTCAAATTGCAAGGAAAGAGCCTCACCAGTTGCAGCTCCAGCAACCATCTTGTTCTTCTTCTTATTTGGACAATTTGTGGCAATATGTCCAAACTCGTGAAAGTGAAAACACTTCACTTTGGACATGTTGTGCTCCTTGCCATCTTCATCGGCCTCAGATTTTGAATGGAATTTATTCCCCTTCTGCTTCTTCACCTTGGCATCCAAATAAAAATCCTCTTCATCATCATGCTTTGATGAAGAACCATCCCTGGTGGTCTGCCTTATCTCGTCCTGCACTAGATCCGACCACAGTCGCTCCCAACCCGACAGTTTCTCTCGTCCATTAACAAAGTATTGACAATTGTGCCAACTCTTTGGAAGCCCAAGGAGAGCCAAGCTCATCAAGTCATAATCTGCAACACTGACTCCTACACTCCCAAGCTCATCCTTGCATTGGACAAACTTTTTCAGGTATACTGGAATAGTGTCGTTCTTCTCCATCTTAATTTTTCTGAGTTTATCCTTCAATGCCAATTTCCTATGGTCGCTGCTGCTTTGGAAAAGGTTTATCAAAGCCTTCAAAATTGAAAATGGAGTGGCTTTCCCATGAAGGCTTGAAATAATATGGTCTTTCACACCTTCCAACAAAATCATCCTCGCCCTTGCTACTTTCTTTTTCCATGCATCAAGTACTGTAGCATCCGCGGAAGCGGGCTTAGGAACAGTGCTATTGATGAAATCCTTCAAGACATTATCTTCAAGCACCGCCTCCATCCTATCCTTCCAAGCTATGTATTTCTAGCTTCCCTTGAGTGCATACTCTAACCGCAACCCATTGAAATCCATTTCAATGTTTACTCATGAATTGTCGCACCAAGAAATTTTTGCAGCAAATTTGAATTATCCACCAGCAAAAAACTTAGCACCACTTTAATATTGCAATATTTTCTGCTCTGATACCATGTAGAAATTTATAAAAAATATGCATGTATATTACCGGATTCTCCTGATCTAAAAATTTAATCCTTATGTTAAATATAGAATCCTTATACTTAATTCTTTGTGGAAATTAAATTGCTAATTGTAAAACACATATGAAGCAAAATCAATCACACATAACAAGATGTTTTTACCGGGAAAGCTTAAAGCTAAAAACCTCAACTATCATATATTATGTATACCAATGGATCATGAAACAATCTCATATATCTCATATAAAGCTCAGCTCATAGAGCTCTTAGTACAATATACAATCGTCTCACACTCTCTTGCAGAAATTTGCACCTCCATGCACCAATTTCTTGCCTCCTGATAGCTTGCCTCCACTGCACAATCCCTATTGAAGAAGAACCCTAAATGAATTAGATCTTACCTTGCCTTGACTATGAAATACTCATAGGAATATCCAATGTGTGTGTGGATGCATTTAATGCTCCACTATAGTCACAACTAATAGTCAATCACACCCTTTCACCTATCTCTCCACTAGGTCTCCACTGGATCTGACATGCAAGTAGTTAACTGTTGTATTTCTTTAGTTGCAAGTAAGACACTACTTGTGAATTGATTAACTAATTAATTCACTCATCTTTCACTAGTGTATGTTCAGTTACAACTAGCACAACTGAGTTTAACTCACTGAACTGAGTTAAACTAAATAACAACTCACATAACTACTCTTCCAACTCTGTTACAACTTGCCACTGTCAGTTATAACGAAGTCCTCCATGAATGAGTCACCAACCACCCTAAGAATTGCGTAATTCCTTTAGCCCACTCATGTGCCACATCTATTCACTAAAATCAAGTGCTCCAAGAGAACAAGTTACTATTTATTGTCTGTTTATTATTAAGGGCTAATAATAATCAACATGCATTCTATTAACCTATAAATAGACTTCGCCCATCTTTTAAAAATCAAAATTCATCCAAAGATAGAATTTTCTCAACCACCTAGAATCAGCATCCTGCTAATTTTAGAATATTCTCACCATTCTAAAAATAGACATACACCTAAAAATAGCCTGTGTGGGCCTTGCCTAGTTTAGGTTCTTATTTTTCACTAGGATCAAGGATGATGTTTCCGGATGGCAATTTCATTGTTTCTTGTTGCAATATTCAAAATAAGACATTACAGAATTTGCAAAGTATTTAAAAATCTCTAAGGTCTGAGGGAAAATCAAATTTGAACAAGTCCTAAATTCTTTTGTGTGCATTATCCTTCGTGAAGAGCACCTTTGCACGCCTTATGGTCAAAAATGTGTGCAATCCCGAAAATGGAAAAATATCACTTTCCGAGACCACACAAAGCAAAGGACAAGTGATTCCTCACTTGAAGCCACCTAAGGATAGCCACCAACACCTCCTTAGACACCGAGTGAGCGCACAATGGAATATTTGGAGCACACAAAGGAATCATACCCCTCTCTTTGGTCACCATCTACAATGTAACAAGAGAGGGAAGGAGGATTTGAAATCTCCTATATAAGGTGACCATGAGATGAAAAATGGGTGAACACATTGTTATGTTGGCCATAATTTCCCAAGCAATACCAGCAGTGTGTGATCCCGAGCTGAAGATAGAGGGGACTCAATTGTTGGCCATCCAACAAGTTCAGTCCAACATAGTAGAGAGAGAGGGAGACTGCACCAACGCAAGCTTAGGATAAAAAAATCATTGTATTGGGACTTATCACCCATGTTCTAGGGGCCCTTTGGGAAGAGGGTAAAGTTTTGCTCTTATTACTACCAATGCTCAATAAGAATGGCCTAGAGCCACCATTCATATTATTGTTGTCGTTTAACTCTTTTCAGAGTTCGTGTTTATTTGTTTTAGTTTTTAGTTTAGTTTTAGTTTATATATGCATGTTATTTATCTAGTATGCTTATGATTCTAGCTTGTTCCACTAACTTGCTTTACTCCACTTCCTTTTCTGCCTGTTACCAATAACTTAAGTGGGTAGACCACACCCCTTAAGTTGGTGTGATTTCATACATACATGCACCAAACACATCCCACCAGCAGGATATACGGTAAATCAAAGAGGTGGATTTATCTCCATTAGGCCTGGTATTCCTAGAATGGGATGTATGGTAAAGCCTAGAGAGATGGTCTCGGTGTAGGTCCTATTGAACCTTGGATCAGACTGTGGGTTACGGTAAATCCTGAGAGACTAGGAGGCACTCAAATTCCTCATGGTGTAGGTGGAAAACCCTGGTAGCATTCACACTTGTTTGGTTCTTTTTGGTTGGTTATGAGTCCCACATTCATGCTTGGAATATGACATGGGGGTAATTGACTGAAGAGATATTTGGCTCAGCCAATCTATGGTCAGGTAGAACATGGAAATCCCATCCCTGGTTGGTTCTTGCATTCATTAATGAGAAATTCATTCCTTTGGTATTTTATGTATAATTGTAGTAGTTATCATGTGTATTCTATTGTTGTTGTATCCATGGTATTTTTTTTATTATTATTTTGGTTATAAGCATGTATTTTATCAGTGATGACGTATGGGTCTATCCATTTTTTTGACTTGTAAATGAATGAATAATTTATCTATGATCAAATAGATTGTATTGCAGCTAATGATGTAAGGTATCAATCCTTATTAGTGATTCTAAGATAAGTATGAGACCCCTAGTTTAAATATGTTGTTTACACTTGTAGATGCAATGTTTTTGATATGTTTGACGAAATTATTGTCATGGCTAGGAGGGGTCTAGATGAGTTCCAGATGATGTTATTTCTTCTGTACATTTTTTCTAATGCTATTTTTCCTCCCCTAAATTTTCATGAAGTTCTAGATAATGACCTAGGCTCTAGGGCTAAAAAGGTGGCACAAATTCTAGAGTTGTAGGCACAAAACTAACCAAACCGGGCCTTAGCCTCTACCTTTCCTTGGCATGCCCACAACTATAGGATTTTAGCTGCGACCTTGCCTTGGCATGCCTGCGAATAAGGCTCAAATTGGTAAAAAATTCAACCTCCCTTAGGGTTCAGGGCTCTGGAAGGTTGGGTTACCTCCTGAGGATGTTGTTGATGTTGTGTAAGGTGTGTTTGTCTTGTTTCCTTCGGTTCCACTTCCTTAATGTCATATAGAAGGTTGAATCTCATATTAGTAGCCTCTAGTCACATTTTTACCCTGGTTGGCTGGTTACTTAGGTAGATGTGGGAAGGGGGTGTTACAGAGTTGTATTCGAGCATGGTCGCACTCTCCTTGGGTGGTGTTTGGTTTCTAATATCTTTGTGTGATATATGTTACCACAAAGTGGTATCAGAGTATGGTTCAACCCTTGGGTTGGATGGGCAGTGTATTGGTAATGCATTTATGTTGATTACATATTTGTTTAATATGCTTGTGGTATATGTGTTCTTGTTGCATCTGTATTGTGTTGGCCATGGTGGCAATGGCGTCGTCATGGATGTGTTAATGGTGTTGTTGTCAACATGTTTTCATGAGTGTATGATTGGTTATGTGTTTTTCACGCTTATGTATTGTTTGTGCACACTTGCTTACATGTTGCTACATGTAGTGTATGCATTGCATGTTTATGCTATGTCACATATTGGTCATGCTTGCGTGTTTCCCGTATATGCTTGCTTAGGTGATGCTATATGTGGGACATGCATTGGTAATTCATGATTGGTTATATATTTCAAGTGGGTCCATATGGTCAAGTTTGCATTGGTATGGTAAAATATTTTTGTGCATAAGGTCATTGTATGCAATAAGGTCATCATCATGATATTGGTATGTTATGATGCTAATGTGTTGGCTAAGATAGAGCAGGATATGCATACCATCAAAGTGAAGTTGCAACATTGGACCTCGAAGCAAGAACATGTCGTTATACAGGTTTGGAAGTTGGGCATGTAGGTATGTAGGTTAAGGATTGTTATATGCATTATAGTTATGAGTATTCCTTTCATTCTATTGATGTTACGGTTACATACATTATAGATGATAGTTTATTAGTTTGGTTATATGTACATGTGTTAGATATTCATGAACGATAGCAAACTGTGGTGGTATGCATTTCTATTGTTGTTTTATGTTAGTTATGTTATATGTTGTTGATGATTATGATATGCATTACCTTTGTGTTTTGTATGATAGTTAGCTTGATGATTAGGTTACATGTTGTTGATGAGAATGATACATAGCTTGTTGTTTGTATATGCTAGTAACTTGATGATAAGGTTTATTTAATTAAGATCTTGATTTTATATTTATCGTATTGCTTTGGATTGGATTATGCAAATGGTTAGGGTTATTACATTCATGTATGAGTCGATATATTTTTGATATTGTATTGTACTAAGCTAGGATGATTGTGCATATGTGATTGTCATGAATGAATGACAATTTTTTATGAGTTTATTATGTGAACATGTTAGTTAGTTACTTTTATGGATATCATGATCTTATTTATGTTGATTTGAGTGTTGTGAAGTTATCTATTGCTAATATAGATTGATTGTGTAGACAAGATAACCTCCTTTGAGATACATTAAGGTATGAGCTTTCTTATGTCATCTAATTTATACTTGAATTTTTGGTTATGTCATATATTTGGTGTTTGAGTGTTGGTGTCTATTATGTCATCTATTTAATGTTGAATGTTTTATTACTCACATGATATGAACATCTTTCTGTAAGATTGCATGAAGTAATTATCTTGTTTTAAGATGGTTCTAATAACACATATGCGTTAAGACAACTGATATCTACTTGAGTGTAAGTATGTGATAGTTGTAGTATCATGTATTATGACTAATGACTGTGAGTTTATTGTTGATTATGACATGTTTTTAGACTTGGTAAATGTTGATTTCAAAATAACAGATATGTTGTCTTGATATTTGGAACATGTGATTGATATGTGTGTGTTCAGTTACAAGGCAACATGGTTGGCCTAACAAGTTAAGGTAACCAGCTTGTTGTTATGGTTATTTTTACACTGGTCGTTATGTGTTTATGACAATATGATGCAGGGGATTCCATGGAAAAAAAAACTACCATGAAATCTTGAAGAAAGATCAAGTTGATCTTTCCTTTAGAATCACTGGAAACCATGGGGATTGAGTCATGGTGTTTGTTTCTAGTCTTGTGCTTTTGGTCTTTTGTGATTTATGAGCTTGATTTGTGGTCTTGTTTATGTCTAGTGCATAGCTATGCCATTTTGTTGTAGTGTCGTATTTCTTTTGGTTTTGCATGGTATTCTTATTTGTTGCTCTTGTCCTTGATTTTTTTTTAGTGTTTGGAAATTGGTTGGGAAAGAGGAAAGTTGATGGAGCTCTAGGAGAGCTATGTGGTACCCAACAGGTAATGTAAGACACAGATGAAGCTCAGTGCATGAGTAAGCACATCAGAAGGTAAGAATGTGGCATTCAATTGGATTGGTTGTGTCCACTGGGTAAATGGACAGTGGGAGAGTAGGTAAAGTAAATGGATTTGAGGCGTGAGATGGCTTGGCTATGTTGGGAACTGTTGTTCTCAATATTGTGCATGATGTGCACAGGTAAAGGAAGTTCTCTTAACCTAGACCTTATGATATCTAAAATTTGTGTTGTGATCATGATTATGTTGATGTTTATATATGTATGTATGTATGTATGTTGTCACTTGACAGGGTCATCATGGATCATGATTATTTAATGCCAATGTTTATATGTATAAATGTGTGTTTGTATGGCATCATCTGACATGATAATGATTTTTCTATGCTAATTATTATATATGTGTGTGTATGTATCTATCTATCTATGTCATTGTATGACAAGGTTTTAAAGGATCATTCTTGTGGAGGAATGATTGCTTATACAAGTCAATGACATAAATAGGTTCCTAATTTATGAAGAATAAAGTGGGAAGAATAACCTTGACAAATCTACAAGGTCAGTACCATGTGGGTATGATTTGATATTATGTGAATATATTATGTATATGATTATGTTATGGAAAGGTAATTTTGAGGGGTACATCAGCGAAGTGAAAGTAGTGTGATCTACGACATGTCAAGATAAGCATGGATAGTGGAAACACACTAGAAGAAAGGTTTCTTGTGGGCTCAATGTGTGGTCTATGGATGTGCAGTACTATTGTCGTGTATATGTTGCACATGTTGTATATTCAATGATTGTACCTGGGGTGATGTGTACATGTAACATATGTATTATTGTGTACATATGATGTTGTATGTCCTCTTTATATATATGGTGTGGTGCATATATTGCATATGAAGTGCTAGGTATACATGGTGCTATGTACATGTTGAATATGTGGTGTTGTGTACATACACTACTATGCGCATATTGGATCTGTGGTGTTGTGTGCATAGGTTGTTGTGCTCATGTTGGATATGTAGTGCTATGTATGTATGGTGTTATGTACACATTATATATGCAGTGCTCTATATGTATGGTGTTATGTACATGTTGTATATGCAGTGCTATGTACATATGGTGTTGTGTGTGTGTGTCGTACATATAGTGTTATGTACATGGTGTTGTGTGTGTGTCGTACATATGGTGTTGGGTGCATGATTGTACACATTCTGTTGTGTGCATGTGGTGTTGTGTACATGTTGTACATGCAGTGTTGTGTGCAGGTGGTGTCATGTACATGCTGTGCATGTGGCACTGTGTACATGTGGTGTCATGTACATATCATGCATGTGGTATTGCATACATTTGGTATTGTGTACACATTATACAAGTGGTGTGATGTATATTTGGCATTGTGTACATGTTGTGCAAGGGGTGCCATGTACATCTGATGTTGTGCAGATGTTGTGCAGATAGTACGGGGTATAGGTGGTACTCTGTACATGTTGTGCATATGGTACTAATATACATGTGGTATTGCGTGCATGTTGTACATGTTGTGTTTCGGGAATGTAGTACTATGTATGTGCATGGTGTAGTCGTGGTATCATGACATATGTATTCGTAGTGTTGTACTATGTATCTGTATATGTGTTGTACGCAGGTGTATGTATATGTGTTATGTTGTATTGTACAATGGGTGTAAGTTATGTAGGTGTATGTGTTGTATGTTGATGTGGTTGTATGTATTGTGTGGTGTTGTACTTAACGTGTGGGTGTGTGTTGTGATGTACACTGTGTGTATGTGTACGTGATTAAAGAGAAGAAAAGGCACTGGGTGCTTGTCGGGGGTGGCAATCGATCTGGTGTGTGTACAAAAAGAACAAAGGTAGAAGTAAGGACCAATGAAGGATAAGCATCGGTATTTTATTTCAGTTCTATTATGAATGTGGTCTATAATTCTAACTTATGATGGTTACATGTGATTTATTATTATGGCTTATGATGATTTCATGTGATTCATGATTTTGATTTATGATGGTTGCATTTTGAGCTAACTGGATGTGATATTTTTATACATGGTGATCTGATCAAACATCCAGTTTGACTTATTGCGATAGGAAGTGAACATGATTGCAAGTGTACCTTTTTGACGAGATACCAATGAGGTATGATTTGAGTTCATTTCAATTTAATTGGAATCTAATGGAGTTATGTGCTTGGTATAGGAAGCATGGAAATGCTTGGTTGGGTGGTTGAAACTGACTGCAAGAACTAGCAAAGTTAAGAAAAGAAATTGGAACATGCAACAATATGTTTGTAAAGCACTTCAGAAGCATGGCCATTGTGGGACACTGGTACCCAATAGTGTCCATTGATTTCCATGACCATGCTATGACCTGTATGATGGTTTTTATGTAGGTATATGCCTTTATTTTTGTATCTTCTGATGTGAGGAAGCCTTGCCAAGGGATGGACTACCTGGGATGGGGGTTTCAACAGAAATTGGAAGGTGTGTGACTGCATGAAAGGTGGAGACCAGATTTCCCGAGGGACTGTTTAGCAGAGAAGGGAAGGTTGGGGATGGATTTGTTTTGGTAATTAGAATTACGAGATGGAATGATATGCACATTGGGTGTGTGCCCTGGAACAATGAGACGGTAACTGTTCAATGGGGGTGAAGTAGCGCAGGATTGTAGCATTGGAAATTGGATGCAGGATTTGGCTCTAACAGTGGATTCTGGACTTCTTGGTAAGGAAGTGAATCCTCGTACTACTTTGAGGGTGGAGGTGTGAGCCTTTGGATTCCCTTGTTATTGATACATACATTGTATCCTTTTATTTTTTAGTTGATAAAATGTGTATATGTGTATACTACTGTAAATATTGTAATGAGTGTTGTTATAAAGCTCCAGTGTTTGGTATGTTATCATGTTTTCAGTAGATTGATCATTGTAAATACTACAATGAGATGTGTTATAAAGCTCCATAGGAAGTATGTTTACTTTTTAGCAGTTTTGCTGAGGGATATGTGTGGTTTAACACTGAGAACTGTGTCCCCCAAGGGGGAGTTTTCTGTAACAACCTTGGTGAAAATTCCATGCAATAAAAGGTAAAAATAATAACCATAGTTGATGGGGCACTTATTCCAAGCTATATTTTGGGAAAAACATCCTAGCGGCTGTTCATTTTGGTTATTATGGGAAAATGAATTTGGAAAAGGAAATGGAAAAGGATTTGGAAAGGAAAAATGACATTTTTGGCACATTTTTTTATAAAATGGAAATTAGGAGAAAAGGGAGATGAAAGGTCACAAGTTGCATGTGAGGAGGAAAATCAAGGAAAATAATGTAAAATTAAGAAAATAGAGGCCTCATTATTAAAAAGGCTTATGAGGATTAGTTGGCAAGTTTTTACTACTATTTTGCTCACACTTATGGAGATATCTCATTATTATCTCTCTCTCACACTCTTGGACACTTAGAGTTTCTTGGATAATTTTGGAATTGGAGAAAGAAAGGAAAAACAAGTAAGGAAGAGTAGGATCAAGCAATTACAATGATATTCTTTGTAGGTATCGATTTGCATATGTGATTTCCTTGCTAGATCTAGCATGCATGGTATTGCATGTGGTTTCTGGTTGTCTTGGCATGTGTTTTGTCAGGTGTGAATTTTTTTTTAGCCTAGCCTTTCCATTTCCGTGTAGCTTTGATTAGATGGGTTTCTCATACTTCGGTTGAGCTAGATTTCTGGATGGATTCAAAGCTGAGCGGAGTGGATCTCCAAAATGAAAAAAACATGACATATTGGTCCCTAAACCGAACTGTGGATTATGGTAAAGCTATTGGCATAGTAACCCTTGTGCCATACTATGGGTTTTTGTAAAGCCAGATTATGTGCCTCGGTGGGCCTAAGAATCCTTGCTGGTGAATGGCAGGATATACGGTAAATCCAGGAGGTGGATTTCTCTCCGTTGGGCCTAGTAGTATTGGGATGGGATGTATGGTAAAGCTTGGGTGTAGGGTCTAGTGACCCTTGGATCAGACTGTGGGTTACGGTAAAGCCTGAGAGACTAGGAGGCACTAAAATTTCTCACTGTTTAGGCAGAGAACCCCGGTAGCATTCACACTTGCTTGGTTCATTTTTCTTGGTCATGAGTCCCACCTTCATGCTTGGAATATGGCATGGGGGTGATTTGATGAAGATATATTTGGCTCAACTAATATATGGTCGAGTGGAATGTGGAAACCCCATCCCCGGTTGGTTCTTGAATTCATTAATGATAAATTCATTCCTTTGGTATTTAATGTATAATTGCACTAGTTATCATGTGGATTCCATTTCTATTATATCCATGGTATCTCTGTTGTTATTATCTTGGTTATAAGCATGTATTTTATCAGTGATGATTTTTGAATCTATCCATGTTTTGACTTGTAAATGACTTCACAATGTATCTATGGTAAAATAAATCGTATTGTGGCTAATGATGTAATGGAGCAATGTTTCTTAGAGATTCTCAGATAAGTATGAGACCCCTATGTTTAAATTTGTTGCTTACACTTGTAGATGCAATGTTTGTGATATGTTTGATGAAATGTTTGTCATGGCGAGGAGGGGTACATATGATTTCCTGATGATGTGATTTCTTTCGTACCTTTTTTTAATGTTATTTATCCTCCCCTAAATTTTCATGAAGTTCTGGGTAGTGACTTGGTATCTGGGGCAAAAAAGGTGGCACAAATCTTGGAGTTGCAGGCACAGAACTGACCAAATCGAGCCCTAGCCACTACCTTGCCTTGGTATGCATGTGGCTAAGGCTAAAATTGGTCAAAATGTTAGTCTCCCTTAGGACTCAGGGTCCTGGAAGGTTGGGTTACCTCCTTGGGATGTTGTTGATGCTGTGTAAGGTGTGTTTGTCTTGTTTTAGTTGATTCAACTTCATTAAGGTCATCTAGGAGGATGAATCTCATATTAGTAGCCTCTCGTCACATGTTTACCCTGGTTGGCTAGTTACTTGGGTAGATGTGGGAAGGGGGTGTTACATAAATCATCAACCAGTGATTCCACCTCACGGTCGAACATCACAACCATCACTATATTTGTATCTACCTAAGTTTTCTAGGGCTTCAGAGCATTTTTTCCAACGAGGGCTTCCAAGACTAGTAACTCAACCCATGGTTGCCGCCGGGCTCCAAAGCTTTTATCCAACTAAGGCTCCAGGACTAGTAACTCAACCCATAGCCATTGTCAGGATACAAAGTTTTTTTCCAACGAGGGATTCCAGGACTAGTAACTCAACCCACCTAGGGCTTCCAGAGCGTTTTTCCAACCAAGGCTTCTAGGACTAGTAACTCAACCCAAGATGTTATAGGGCTTCCCGAGCGTTTTTCTAGCCAAGGATCTACAAATAGTAACTCAACCCAAGCTGTTACAGGGCTTCTAGAGATTTTTTCCAACCAAGGCTTCCAGGAACTAATAACTCAACCCACATCCAAAAGCACATCAGAGCCAACCAGAAAAACAAACAATGAAATAAGCCCACAACACATTGGCTATCCAAGAATGGAAAGGCTAGGAAAATCCACTGTCAATCCAGGAAATCCTCCATGCCAATGACAGATCATAACCAAGAAACCACTACATGTTCCATGCATGCTAAAAATAGCAAGGAAACCATACATGCAACTCAATACTTGCAAATAAATCCAGTTGTAGTTGTTGATCCTTATTTCCTCTTACACTTTATTGCATTTCCTTTTCCTTCTTGCTACAAATCCAAAGTATGTCACACTTCTCCAAGAGTGCTCCAAGAAAACTGTAAGTATCCAAGGGTATTAGAGAGAGAGAGAATATAATGAGAGCCATAAGTGTGAGAAAAAACTTTCCAACTGATCCTCATAAGTCTTTTTATCAATGAGGCCTCTATTTTCTTCATTTTTTGTTATTTTCCTTCATTTTCCTCATCACATGCAACCTGTGACCTTTCACCTCCCTTTTCTCCCATTTCCATTATTTTCATAAATAAAATGTAAATTAATTCCTCATTCCTTTCTAAAGCCTTTTCCAATTTCCTTTAGCCATAATAACCGAAATGAACACCTGCTAGGATGTTTTTCCCACCCTTCAGCTTGGAATGTGTGTCCCATGGCCTTGGTATTTATATTTTTTACATGGATTTTTAACTAGGATTGTTACGACAAACAACTACCAACAAATGACATTGATTCTACATGATTGTGTTCTACACTATCAAGCTCATTCGATAAGAAATAAAATGTAAGACTTGAATAACAATCCTAAATTTAAAAATAAGAAAGTAAATTTCAGGAAAAATAATTATGCTAATCACATAACTTGAATCATTGCTAAATAAAACCACACCTTGCTGAATTGGAAATTTAACCTATTGCACCCAACATAATTCAAATGCTAATCTATAGAAATAAATTAAATGAAATCTAGAAATGACAGGAAGCAACAAATATAGAAAATATAGCAACCAACAAATTACTTGAAAAAAAATAAATCTTCGTTAAATAACAACAATTTAAATTCAAATAAACAAGCATGCAATTAAACTACTTTATATTTTCAAGGTAGCACCTTGTCCAAGGTAGTGGGCCAAACTGCCCAAGAGTCAGTTTTTCCTTGAAAAATAACTCAGATTAGATTACAAGTAAACAATTATGAAATTCTACCCATGTGGTGTAGAACAGTCGGTGATGGGGTGCACTGTTAAGGCACTCTGTTCTGTAAGGTCACTGGTTCGAAATCCATGGGTGGAATGGAAGGAGAAAAAAATGGGAAGATTAGGATTAGTCTAAACGAGCAAAAAAAAAAGAAAAAACAATTATGAAATTCCATTGATATCTCTTTTCATTTAATATTAAAAATAGATACAATACAACTATGAGCTCTGTCTCTAATTCAATAATTGTCACCCCCCTCTCTTTGATCTCAATTTTTATTTAAATACAAAGAGATCAAAGGGAAATTACAACCAAATTGATTACAAAATGAATTACTCGTGCAATTTTGAATTGATTACAAAATATAAATAAAGAAGATCAGACCTGAAATATCTCTCCATCATGATTCACTTGGATCAAGTCAAATCTGGTATTGCAATGGGGATAATTTGGAAAATGGCCATAACAACAAATCTGAGAAAATTTTCTTCAAAGAACATTGAGTTTCTCTCAATTCACACCGAATTTTGGAAAATTGTTCATTGGAAAACTAATTTGGTCCATTCCACAGAAAACCCGTGTATATGATATCAAGATTCATCTTCATTTGCATGAAATATACAACACAAAATGGTAACTTTTTATCCCAACGAATTTCTGAATTGGAATTTTTGACTATGAGATGCAGATCAAATTTGTAATCTGGAAGAGATCTTAGAGGCTAAAATCATGAGTGGTGTTATAACAAATTCATTAATAAACCATCATTGGAAAAATCATGCATAATAATCATCAATTTATTAAAAATAAAGGAGAACAAGTATTGCTTATCCACAAGAGCATAAATAATTATCAAATGGAATTATATGATAAATTATGATAAATATCGTTATAAAAAATAGTAGAAATGGATGAAATTGATGTTAAGAAGTGATAATAATAATGACAAACCAATGGCCCAACAAATTCCTAGAAGTGCTAGGCTCACTAGATCATCCTCGACAATTGTAACACCAACACTTCCAAGCTCATACCGATGCTGAGTGAAATTGGTCAAATATTTTGGTATTGTGTCGCCCTTCTCCATCTTGATTTTTCTAAGCTTGTATTTTAGTGCCAGGCTTCCTGTGGTCGTTGATGTTTTAAAAAAAATATGTTAAGGCCTTCCACATAGAATATGGAGTTTCCTTTCCATGGAGGTTCGAGACAATATGATCTCGAAATCCTTCTAACAACTTCTAACAGAATCCTTCTTGCCTGTGCTACATCCTTCTTCCATGTCGCCAGATGTTGAGCATATGTTGTTGAAACATTAGAAATATCACTATCTATGAATTCATTCAGCCCATTGTATTAAAACTCTACTTCCATCTTGTCTCTCCAAGATATGTAATTATAACTACCCTCAAGGGCATATTTAAGTCTCAATCCAAACAAAGAAATCTTGATCTTGTTGTTGGTCCCGATGAGAATATATGAAAATTTGATTCACCTGCACAAAAAAAACTTGTATTCTTCTCTTCTAGAGTGATTCCTGCTTCGATACCATGTAGAAAATTTGTGTATATTCAACTAATAATTGTAATACGCTAAGACATTATACTTGAATCTAATCTACCAATTGCGAAAGCCAATTTAGATCTTGAAATTACAAAACATGAAAGAGAAAAAATTTCAATCGCGCAACACAAATATTTTCCTAGGGAAAGCCTTAGCTAAAAACCGCGCCATCTATATATTGCATGAGCCAAATAATATGAGAAGATTACAATGCTTTTATCCAAATGGAGAAACCTATGCACTATATCTATTCATCTCATTGATTCCTAGACAAGCATGGTTCAATACTTAACCTATTTTCTATCCTCCAGGATCCCTATTTCCTTGCACAGTTTCCTTGGGTAACTAGGCCATATTGATTAGGGAAATTCCAAATCCATATTGCACAATCCATTAGGGGCCTTCCTCTGACTTCATGCACCACTTGTACAATTAAGATAATTATATAACTGATAGTATGCTTCCCTTGAACTCCAAACTCAACTGGGTCTTTCTCATAACTGACATGCATGAGTTATTTATGAGTGAACTATCAATTAACTAGTTGAACACATGAAGCAAAAACCCACTATCTAACCTCCTACCAATTCCTCCATCAGTTAGAACTAGTGTAATTGAATTTAACTCAGATAATTTGAGTTAATTAATTACAACTCAAAATAAAATCAACCAGGGCTCCTATAATGTAGGAGACACTCTACATGCCTCTATTTTGACTCTCAACTTGAATTAATTGAACGAACTAAGTGATCCTAACTTATTTAACTCGTACAAGTTGTCATGTGATGTGGAATTACAATTTTATTCTAATTTAATTCAAGGGAAAATTAAATTATAATCCTTTCTTGGTGTCGTTTTAAACAAAATCCAATTTTAATTGCTAATATTAAGTAAATGGTACATAAGAACTAAATCTAAAATTGAAAATGTCATTGATTTTATTAAATAATATGTTATATGAAAAAAAAACGTTATAAAGAGGTAACTGTACATATATGTTTATTTTTGGACCTTGCCAGAAGCAAGTCATAGTTTGGGTTGGCTATGAGATCAAAGGTCAAAATTTTATGATGAACGTTGTTATTACATTCTGCGACCTATTTGGTTCTCTAAACACACACAAATATACACACATATTTTTTTTTGGTCCCTACTGAAAGCAACTCAAGAGACAGATGTGGCTATCAGGTCAGAAGTCGACCTTGTTGTTTTATAAATAATCCAAGCGACCTCCCAACTTCAACATTGCGCAACCTTGAAACCACATGACCTCATGAAATCACTCAACTATGGTATATTCAGGGTTGCGGTGGAATAAATGAATCAACATGAAAAAAATGTGTGACTTTCTGACCTCTCGACTGTATGATCAGGGAAAAAAAAGGAAAAAGAAGAAGCTTTATTTATGTGCAATGTGCGTTTTTAATATAGAAATTGAAAATTTTATGTTTTAGGTTAAATTGATTTTTTGATAAAACAATAAAAAATTGCCTCATGCTTTTTCGATTTAGGAAAATAAAAACAGTCAAACTGGTCACAATAATTCAATGAACAAGTTTAATTTCCATCTTTTCTTAAACAAAATTTTAAGATCACAGAGTGCTTTTCTTGGATGTTGTTTTCTTAACCCTGGTTCAAAGAAACATTGAAGTAAGAAAATATAGCATCAATTTAAAAAAAACTATGTAACCATAATATTATTTTACAAATTCGTGCATTCAATTCCAAATTTTAAATAAGGGGAACATATTTATAATTTGTTACTATTCACAGGTGATCAAATGTGCAAAAACCCACTCGACCTCCCCATTGCTCAACCAACCGACTGCTCGACTACTTGACTAAAGAAAAAAGTTGACTATGCTATAGTGGTGGTCGAGATATGGAAAAACAATCATAAAATAAGAAAACGCCGGATTGTCTGACCAATCGACCTCCCAACCAAATGATTAGTGGAATAACTACTATTTTTTTTTTATTTGCGTGCAATGTGATTTTTAACAAATATTTTCAAAATTTTCCCGTTTGATGTTCAATTGATTGTTTGTTAAATCAAAATAATTTTTTCTAATGCTTTCTTGATTCCCCAAAAAAAAGGTTGGTCTATTTACAGGAAATTTATGCACACGTTTATTTGGGATTTTCACGTTTTTCTAAACAAGATTTTAAGATTTTAGGCTATCTTGCCTACATGTTATTTTATTAAGTGTTGTTGGAAGAAAATTTGAAATAAGGAAACATAGTAGTAGTTTCAAAAAATTATCTGTAAGCATAGGGTCCATTTTTTCAGAGACTCTAGAGTTAAATTTCAAATTTTAAATTCACAAAACTTATGCATGTCGTATTGGAATTTACAGGTCATAAAATTCCAAAGAACAGAAACTCTGTGGGGGAAATTTTGAGATTTTAGGGTCTTTTGGCTGGAAATTGTTCTCATAGCTCTTGTTCAAAGAAGAACTGAATTGAGGAAATACAGTATCAGTCTCAAAAAAAATTTGGTAAGCCTAATGTTTTTTTTTACAAATTTTTGAATTCAATTCCAAATTTTGAATAATTAAAACTTATATATGCTTTTTTTTATGTTTACAACTCCTGAAATGCAAAAAAAAAAAAACTGCAATGGGAAATTTATGATTTTAGGATATTCTCGTCACATGCTATTTTCTTAAGTCTTGTTGCAAGAAGCACTCTGTTAAAGAAAACAAGACCGGTTTCAAAAAAATTTGTGTAACCATAGTGTTATTTGTTTTAGATATTATTGAATTCAATTTCAAATTTTAAATAGGCAAAGGAGATATACCCTCTGTTACTATTTACAAGCTATAAAATGGGGAAAAGGGAAAATCTGCTTCATCAAAGAAACAAATAGATCAAATTAGAGAAAATATTAAGGGAATGGATGATGCACCAACAAAAAAAGTAAAATTCAACTCATTACTCATGTCAAATATAACCTACAAAACAAAAAAAGAAGGTACGATGAGCTGGGAGGAGATGTTTGAATTATTTGAGCAGAGAGAATGGTTAAAAAACACAAGAACATCAAACAAAGAACAACCGGTTTGAAGCAATCAAAGTGACAAAGTTACATAAAATAAAAACTAGGGCCAAAATGTTTCCCTATTATGACATGATTTCATGGATTCTCTCTCGCACTGATATTAGCCTCTTGGAAATATGAAATCTTATCGGCCCTGTATAAGCTCAGTCCCCTGGAAATCCAACTTGATGTTTACTGCCTTTGTCTATTTCGAAGCATTTCCTTGAGGAAATTTCAAGGAAATTATGATGTAGTAATTGAAGACTGGTTGAGAGAAGAAACAGTAGATTTCAAGCTCAAAGAAAAAAAGGAGTACCCAATAGCTATTTTTAAGAAGCCTGTTATATTTCTTATTAAAATTCTAAGAAAAATATATGCGGAACAAGATCCTGAACATTGCAAAATTAAATGGATCCCAATAATCCATAGCATTTTGAATGACAAGAGATGCCTAAACTGGGCTGACATCTTTTCCTAGAATATCACAGATTTAATAAAACTGCCATTGTCATCTCCCCCCGAATTCAAATGTATTTTTTGTATGTATGCCTATATGATAAATTTTGTTATTGCCTCAGTTCCATTTCCATTCATGAAATGGAATTACCCATCTGAACAATAACCATCAATTCAAAATTATGTTACTATTCTTTAGGATTGTAATTTTAAATACCATTTTTATGATATTTTCCACTATGTTTTGATTCCTTTGTATCAAATCTTGTTTGGAACTCCACCTCCCAGAATAACTCGTAATATGAAAGAAGGCCTAGAATTAATAGGGCATTGATTTTTTGAAGAAGTATTTTCTTACATCATATTTTTTAGAAGTGAAGTTGGTCCCCATATTTTTCCCCGCATTAGGGGAATTTTGAGGTCTAAAATAGGCCTCCTAAGAAAAATGTACACCAAAAATAAACTTTATAAGAACCAATAGGATTCAAGATGATGATGTCAGCCATGGGGGATGATTCACCATTATTTAGGTAAAAGGGTAAAAAGATTAAAAAATAATAAAATAATAAAACTACATTTTCAACTTATCTCCCAAAGTTTTTACTCAAATTTTGAGCTGGAGTACACGTTGGATGCAAAATTTAATTCCTCATCCAAGGATTACCCATGTTGCATACTTTCTATGGACCCTTCTACACAAAAAATGAGAAATACATGAAAAACGTGATTGCAATCACGTTTTTCATGTATTTCTCATTTTTCGTGTAGCACATTTTTCATGTATTTCTCATTTTTCATGTAGTAGGGAACATATAAAGTATGCAACATCGGTAATCTTGTAGTAGGGAACATCTGAAGTATGCAACATCGGTAATCCTTGGATGAGGAATTAAATTTTGCATCCAAAGAGTACTCCCGCTCGAAATTTGAGTAAAAACTTTGGGAGATAAGCTAAAAATACGAGTTGAAAAGGTAGTTTTTTCTTTTTTCCCTCTAAAATTTGATGATGTCATCAGATATTATTTTATTATTTCCACTATTATATTATAGTTTCCTTAGGACGCCCATTTTAGACCTCAAAATTCTTGTAATGATATATACCAGAAAGACTTGCTTTGAGAGAAGTGTCTAATCAAGCTGCTTTGAATGGATAAGCCAAAAATTTTAGTAAATTGCAAAAGAAACTTTGGCCTAATTTTCCAATAAAATTTGATGACATTAATATTTGAGTCAAAGGACACAGATTCAAATAAGCCAAGGAGCTTGATGAAATTTGGTTATTTACTTTGCCCCATTATGACTATGACCCTCATGGTCTGATTAGACTTCACTATATAACAATGTGTTATATTAAAATTTTTATTCATAAAGAACCACCTTTCGATGAGTTGTTTATAGAAATTGATGATTTTCAGCAAGCTGTTAAAAGAGGAAAACTATTGTATGTTCAAACAAGACGAAAATTACAAGAATTTAGGGAAGAACTGTTTGAATTCTTCCTAAAGGAAAAATCTCTGCACCTCAACATTTCATTCGAAGAGTTAAAATCTACTGAATTTTTACAGTTTAATTTCAACAAACTTAGTTAGGAATCTCCTATTGTTTCTCAAAAGGATAAAGCAATAGAAATTGAAAAAATATAAGGTTTTGTTGTCACACGTAAAGAATATGAATCCACAAAAATGAAAAATATGCAAGAAGAACAGGAAGATATAGTAAGAGAAAAGACTCCATAAAAGAAGAGGAAACTCAACAGGAGACCATTGTCATTAATTCTCCCAATAAAGAGAGCAAGAAAAACCAGAAACCGTGGAAATTTAAGAAATCGAAGTACCTAAGGAGAAATAAAAACAAGTATCTACTCCAACCAACACCAAGGAAAATGAGAAAACAATGGAATCATATAAGATATTGGATACTATATCTACTGTATCTCCTCATGCATCAATAACATCGATTTATACTAAGATTCCTTGGGAATCATTCTTTTTTAAACTGGTTACTGAGTTAGAGCCAATTGCAGATACTATTCCTTGTTTACTAGATTATTACTTTAATACTCAAACAAAATGAATTGTGCGGAGAATAAATAAAAGAAAACATGATGCTCTGGAGTTTGTATCTGAATTCAAATGACATGCTCAGGGAGACATAAAATAAAAAGCTCAAGAATATTCCTAAGATTTAGGAGTTTTTTTCAATTACAATCAATATTATTTGAATGAGCTTGCAACTTCATATGATGACAATTTTAAAAAAAATAAAGTTTTGGAGGAAAAACTGAAGAAAAATTAATTGTTCAGTGAAGAAAGCTGGCAACACAATTCTGCTATTTTAATTCAAGGTTTTGTTGTAGAAAGAGAAAACCAGCAAAAGAATTTTCAGAAACAATTGAAACAATAAAATGCAAAACATGCATAAGAGATTCAACAATTGATAAAATTGCAGAAGATCAAAGTTGTATATTCAAAGAAGAAGCAAAGAACAATTATGACATTGTTGTTACATCTTTTCAACATGAAATTGAATCTCTCAAATATCATTTGAATGAGAATCAATAGGAAACACAAAGTCTCGATATTTTCAAAGATCGAGCTTTACAAATTTGTTTGATTTTAAGGAAGAATCGATCCAACTTCTATAAAAAAATGAATGAAATCTCAATATTTTATCAAGAAATTAACTATTTGAATGAAAGAATTGATTCATTGGTATAGGAAGACAAATCAATTAAAAATAAGTTTTTGTCTACTCTTGACTGGGAAAACAAATTTTAATCTAGTAGAATTCCAAAATTTTCAAAGAGAGATAAAACACTGATGATTTCTTCCTTACGTTGCAGGGAAAAAGGGGAAAATGAATTCAGAGCATACATAAAAGTGACATATGATCAATGTTTATCAATTTGGGAAAAGAGAACAGACTTTATAAAATAATTTGACCTATAAGGTAGAAATTCATTAAAGGAAGCAGTTCAAGGAGAATTAAAACAATATAAAAAAGATATTGTTGCCAAGGACCAAGAATAAATTAAAAAATAACACTTTGGAGACAAATAAAAATTCAATTTTTTTTGCAATACAGTTTGAATAAATCAAGATTATTGCCAAGTTTGAGGTCAAATATCAGAAGAATAAGAATCGTGTACAAGGATTTATTGGCAACTTCTAAATCAACATCAATTAGTTTCCTTCCATTTATTTCTTTGCACTGTATGACAAATATTCATAATGGGAAACTTATATCCATGTACATGCACCTCACTTTCTCCTTGGTATCAATTATGAGGACTTTGAAGATGAGGGGAAGATGTCTGCTTGCCTACCAGATATCAGTTGAACATACAAATGTTTAGAATTCAGTATTTAGTTTCAGAAAATATGTTGATTTTCATGTTCTAGGAATTTTTTTATTTTATTATGTTTTAGTACTTTTATACCTTTATGCATTGGTGAAAAGGGTCCATAATCAATGAAGACTACATAATTAGATGTTTTTAATCGATTTGGAAATGCCAACATTTTCAATGGCATTTTCAATTCTCATGTGTGATGGCCTATGGAATTTATGTCAGCACATGATTTTGATCCCTCAATAAATGCCTCTGATTTTAATCTATGGCTTATGCTATTTGGTTCTGAATGAATACTTGATAATTGTGTTTAAGATTCCTTATCACAATTTTGCAATTGAAAAAAAATTTATAATAAGAAAATAATAAATTATAAATTTCGCTATTGTTAGTTGATCATTGTAATACTGGACTGAAATGTAGGCACACTCGCTCTGCTCAATGATATAGAAACTGTTATTTATTTCCTTTAAATTATTCATGTATAAATACTCCACAAAATAGTAAACAATCTGTCTCAATAGTATCAAAACCCAAAAATATGTTTTGAAATTTGTATTTAAATGTCTAGCCAAATCCTGTATGTTCAATTTGGTAAATTAAATTCCAATTATCAATTTAAATTTCATGATATTATGCGTGGTTTTATTCTCATTTAAAAGTTTTAATTACCGGTATTTAGATTGATTAAATCATTCATTAAATGTGCATATGTTAAAAATGTTGTTAGATGCATAATGTACAACACTTTGGAGCAAGTGTTTGATGAATAGAATCTCAAAAAAACATACTTTGTTTATGTATTGCAGTTATATATGTTATCATCAAGTATTTCACAAATGCATTCTATTCCAGAATATTTTTCCTCTACATGTCGATATGCATATGACAGTAATGAGTTTACAATATAAGCTTGTGAATCATTGATACATTGATCTTGTTCAATGTTTCTAGCCTTCAAGTATTGTTTTAAGCAATTAACAATACTATTGTCATTGCAAATGATATATTTAAAAAGGAAATTGTACAATAGTTTTTCTCATATTATCACATATGAAAACATTGTGCAAGTGGACAAATAGAATGAAACAAATATTCATCACAATCATTGATATTTTGTCCATAGATGTACAAACCTTGTTCAAGTAAAATTTTCTCAATTGAAAATATGTCAAAGAATCTAAATGATAATTGCTATGGAAAAATACATGAGCCAATCACTTAATCTATTGAAGCTAGAATATATATTGTCCTATGTAACAAGAGTGGCCCAAAATTTCCAGATACAAAATTTTCATTATGTTGCAAAATATTATATTCATGTTCGTCAATGTCCGCATTGAATTGTAGATCTTAGTTTAATCTTAGTTTTAGATAAGAAACTAGAACTTTTTTACAGGTGATATACAACCATAAAAAATATAATGGAACTTTTATTGACCACAGAGTAACTTATTACAAGAGTATTTTTTCCATCTGTCAACAATTCCTAATCTAGATTGGATATAAGCATATCAATTCTTGCAGTCATAGTTGCGCCTTGATCCCTGTTCACATTGGTAATTCTTATAATATATCAAAGCCATATATTTCATGTTAAAATGTTTATGATTGTTTATGGCACAATAAAGTTAATATTCTTTTGAGCATTGTTATACATGTTTCCTCAAGAAAATACATTCCACTAGTTTTTTTTGCACTATTTTTTATTGTAATATATGTCTATCATTATGTCCATGGAAACAATTATTCCTATACAATCAAGCACAATGTGATAGCAGATTCCATGTTGAGCCTCGTTTCCACACTGAATGTGACCAGAGTTCCAACATAAGAGTTATTATACACAAAGCTAGCAGAAAGAGTTAACCAAATACTTGCACATTTCGTCAAAAAATACTTTGTTAAATACTATGTTCCTGTATTCAATTATGTTAAGTATTTAGCTCTGAATACAACTGTGACTAGAAATATTGGAGTCATCAGGTTATTGTTCTAACAAAATGGGTCTTCTTATTGTTTTCACTCTATAATTTAGGATATTGGCAAGACTAAACTATAAAGCACAACATCAAACCACTTTGGATTCAAGGACCTAGCCTTCCTAGACTCAGAGAGGGCTCTCTCTATTTTATGATTTAACTTGATAATTATAAGTGCTGATATTAGGCTAGTTATAGTGATGGGGGTTGTTTGTTTGATTGATTGGGTGATTGGACAGACAGAGTTGTAAAGCTTAATCCATTGGGCTATGGAGTCATAAAAGGTAGCATGGTGCATCAACTTTTCAAAGGCATTCACAGGGCAAGCTAACTATGCAGACTATATCTTACTAGCAGTGTGAATATGAGACGAGAGAAGGATATTAAGGTTCAACTTAAATGCAGAGCAGACTATCTCTAAATTATGCATTCAGGTCTCAAAGGAAAACGTTAAGATAAAAGTCACAGATAGAATTAAGGTGCTCTTTTAACAAATCTTAATCTAAATTTTCTATTTTGAAATCAGATAAATCGATGCATAGCATGGAACGATAGAGGAAAAACATTAATACAGTGGAAAGAACATCACCATTAACATATATAGCTCAAGAACCCTATCAACGGTCTCTTATTATTGATTTCAGCTCAAATAGTTACAGAGTTCCAATGCTTCTCACAATGTTGTTGAGATTCAACAAGATGATGAGTTTAGTGAAAAGTAAGCACCTTCACTAAGTGGGGCCCGTAGGCTATTTTTAGGTGTATGTCTATTTTTAGACATGGTGAGAATATTCTATAATTTGCAGGATGCTATTTGTAGATGGTTAGTCAAATGTGAAAAATATATGAAATTCTATTTTTAGAATATTGGGCAAAGTCTATTTATAGATCATCGATCTAAGAATAGGTGCATGTCGATTATTATTAGCTATTAATAATAATCCGACAATAAACATCAACTTATTCTCTTGGAGCACTTTATTTCAGTGAACAGATTTGGAAAATTAGTGGGCTAAAGGAATTACACAATTCCTAGGCTTATTGGTGGCTCATGCATGAAGGACTCAGTTAGAACTGAAGTGTAAAAGTTATGACAGAGTTGGAAGAGTAATTACAGGAGTTGTTATTTGGTTTAAATTAGTTAATGGAGTTAAACTCAGTTGAGCTAGTTGTATCTATTTTAACTAAAAGATACACTAGTGAGAGTTTAGTGAATTAATTAGTTAATTAATTCACAACTAATAGCTCACTAAAAACTGAACAGAAACAACAGTTAACTATAGTGCATGTCAGTTCCAATGGAGACCCAGTGGAGAGATAGGTGAAAGGGTGATATGGACTATCCATTGTGACTATATTGATGCATTCAATGCATATGACACACATTGGAGTTACCAATGAGTATTGCACATTCAAGGCAAGGCCAATTCGAATTCATTCAGGGGTCTTCTTCAGCAGGGATTGCCCAATGGAGGCAGGGCTGTCAGGAGGCAAGAAATTGGTGCATAGATATGCAAATTTCTGCATGACAATGTGTAATGATTGTTGATTGTACTGAGAGATTCATGTACTAAGCTTTGTATGAGATTATTACATGATTCCATTGATATACATAATATATGATAGTTCGCATTTTCAGCTTTAAGCTTTCTCGTTAAACAACTGTGTTATGTGTGATTGAATTTTATTCACATGTGTTTGAAATTGAGTTTTAAATTTCTGCAAGTTTAACAGTGGAAGGATTCTGTATTTAGCAAGAAGATGAATATTTTTAGATTAGGAGAATCTGGTAATACATCAGTATTAATAAAATTCTACATGGTATCAGAGCAGTATTGATCATTGGATATTTCAATTGTGAATAATTGCTGAGTTTTGTGCTGGTGGAAAATTCGAATTTGCTGTAGAAATTTCTTGGTGTGACAGTTGAGTATTCATTGAAATGTCTTTCAATGGGTTGCGATTGAAGTATGCCCTTGAGGGTGGCTCAAATTACATATCCTGGAAGGATAGGATGGAGGTGGTGCTTGAAGACAATGGCCTGAAGGAGTTCATCGATAGAAATGTTCCTAAGCCTGCTTCCAGCGATGCTGCAGGACTTGACGCATGGAAAAAGAAGGTAGAAAATACAAGAAGAATCCTGTTGGAAGGTGTGAAGGACCATATTGTGTCAAGCCTTCATGGGAAAGCCACTCCATTTTCAATTTGGAAGGCTTTGACATATCTTTTCCAAAGCAGCAGCTACCAGAGGAAGTTGGCACTAAAAGCTAAGCTCAGAAAAATAAAAATGGAGAAGGGTGACAGTATTCCAAAATATCTCACGAAGTTTGTCCACTGTAGGGATGAACTGGGAAGTGTGGGGATTACAGTTGATGGTGATGACTTGGTGAGCTTGGATCTCCTTGGGCTTCCAAAGAGTTGGCATAGCTATGAAGACTTTGTCAATGGATGGGAGAAATTTCAGGGTTGGGAGTGAATTTGGTCAGATCTTGTGCAGGAGGAGATAAGGCGAAGTACTAGGGATGGCTCTTCATCGAAGAATGATGATGAATAGAATTTTTCTTTAGCTAACAAAGAAAGGAAAGGAAAGGGGAAGAAATCCCATCCAAAATCTGAGGCTAAAGGCAAGAAGCTGGATTTGTCCAAAGTGAAGTGTTTTCACTGTCACGAAGATGTGAATCTTGCCACTAACTGCCCACATAAAAAGAAGAATAAGAAGGCTACTGGAGCTGCAGCTAGAGAGGCCTTAGCCTTGAAATTTAAACTTGATTTCTCTTTTATCGCATGCTTTGTTTCAATCTAAATGGGATCGGTGTGGTATCTTGATAGTGGTGCGTATTTCCATATGATGGGAGACAAGGAGTTGTTTAATGACTTGGAGGAGAAGGATCTCCAAACGCGACGATGTTAGATATAGTGCGACCAAAATTGGATCCATTACCTTTGAGAGGGAGTCAGGTAAACCATTTCTGTTGAAATATGTTATGCATGTCCCAGGTCTGAAGAAGAACTTGGTCTCGGTCGCAATGTTGGAAGACAGAGGTTATGACGTTGTTTTCAGCGAGGGAAAAGCTTTCCTGCGACATAAAAAAATGGGTCAAACCAAGAGGATAGGGATTCAAGTTAAGAATATCTACAAGCTGGAGGTAGATGGATGCGCTACAATGATGGGTAAAACAGAAGAAGTGGTGAGCAGGGATGACGACGAATTATGGCACAAGAGATTGGGCCATCTTCACCATGGCGCCTTGAATATTTTGCAGCATATTTCTACTAGACTTCCCAAGGGTACTCTTGCACAGTTAGATCAGTGCAAGGGATGTACAATGGGTAAGTTTGTGAAGACCACCTTTTGTGAGAAGAATAACCATGCTTCAGTGATCCTGAAAAGAATTCACACAAATGTGTGTGGAAATTTCTCGGTTACTTCAACAGCAAAACATAGGTATTATGTTATATTTGTTGATGAATATTCTCATAGATTATGGATCTTCTTCATGCAAAATAAGAGCGAAACATTCTCAAAGTTATATGAGTTTAAAGCATTGGTGGAGACGGAGTCGGGGAAGCAAGTGAAGGCTCTACGGAGCGATAATGGTGGTGAATATATCTCGAATGAATTCAAAGACATCTATAGCAAAGAAGGAATTCAAAGAGAACTCATAGTGCCTCATAACCCACAGCAGAATGGGGTCGTAGAGAGGAAGAACAAAACGATCGTGGGTGTTTCATGAGCTATGTTGCATGACCAGGGCCTACCGATGCACTTGTGGGCTGAAGCATGCAACACTACGGTTTATGTGCAAAATCGTTGTCCTCATAGAGTACTTGGCATGAGTACACCTGAAGAAGCTTTTACTGGTAAGAAGCCTGATATTTCTCATTTGAATATTTTTGGTTCATCTGTTTACATTCATGTGACAAAGGACGCCAGGAAGAAGCTAGAGCTAACTGCAGAAGTTGGGATATTTGTGGGGTACAAAGAAACACCCCATAATTATCGTGTGTATTTGACAAACATTTGAATGACTGTGGTGCGACATGATATAAAATTCAATGAGGTGAAAGCCATGAATTTGTCGCTTGAGAGGGAGATAGACTTGCATGCAGAGGAGGAACTACTTGTTCCCAAAGATGAGCCTCTAGATGTGGATCAGCCACATGACGAGATTCATGGAGTGGAGGAGTCCACTCATGCAGATCCAAACATCAGATCTGGAAGAAGGCGTACCACAGAAGCTGAGAGACTGAAGCTTGATGTGGGAGAATGTATGAGTTCCTACATCACAGCGCAGACAGAGGCAGTAACCTGATCGATTCACTGGATACATGGCTCTTATGAGAAAGTGTGTCATGACAAAGCCATCTTCTTTTGAAGAAGTAGTGCAGGAGCCCACATGGGTAGATGCCATGGTGGAGGAGTATGAATCCATTGTCAGAAACAGTGCTTGGGAGATTGTTCCAAGGCTGGTGGGTAAATCAGTGGTAGATTCGAAATGGATCTACAAGGTAAAGCAAGCTACTAATGGGAGCGTCTAGAAGTATAAGGAAAGATTTGTTGCTTGGGGCTTCTTACAGATCGAGGGGATTGATTATGAAGAAACCTTTGCACCTGTCTAATGGTATTCTTCCATAAGGACCATCCTTTCTCTCTCAGCGCAAATGGGTTGGCACATTCATCAGATGGATGTGAAGATTACGTTCCTTAATGGGATCATTGAGGAAGAGGTGTACATTGAGTAGCCTGAAGGATTTGAGATCTTCAGCAGCAAGTCGCATGTGTGCAGACTCAAAAGAGCGTTGTGTGGGTTGAAGCAAGCACCATGTGCTTGCGGATCGACAACTATTTCACTGGACTTGGCTTCACCAAGAGTGAGGGAGATGCAAACCTATACCAAATTTTTGTGGAGGGTAAGTTTTTAATCATTGTTCTGTATGTTGATGACTTAATACTAATGGGTGATGAGCAGTTGATACACTCATGCAAGGCAAATCTTTCAAAGGAGTTTGAGATGAAATATTTAGGCCTCCTTCATTATTTCCTTGGATTGGAAATATGGCAGCGAGAAGGTGAACTGTTTGTGTCTCAAGGAAAGTATGCTCAGGTGATACTTGGTAAGTTTCACATGGAGGACTGCAAGCACATGGATACTCCTCTTCCAAGAAATTCGAGGAAAGAGGATGCTTCATTGGTAAAGGTAGTGGATGCCACTGTTTATCGACAGTTGGTGGGTTTGCTCATGTATTTAGTTAATACAAGACTAGACATATGCTATGCGGTGAACCAACTTTCACAAGCGATGGTTAAGCCTACCAAGCTCTTTTGGAAGGCAGGAAAGCATGTCCTGAGGTATCTCAGGGGCACATATGAGTATGGCTTATGGTACATATAGACGGTGAGATGAAGTTGCATGGCTTCACGGATGCAGATTGGGCAAGCAGCCCAACAGATGGAAAGAGCACATCACGAGGTTTTTTCAATATCGAATCTACAGCAGTTTCTTGGTATAGCAAGAAACAAATATCCATGGCACTCAGTTCAATGGAAGCAGAATACATGGCACCAAGTCAAGCTGCATGTGAGGCTATCTGGATGAAAAATATCCTGGTCAGGTTGTTCGGTTCACATTTAGATCCTACAGTGATACATTGTGATAATAAGAGTTTCATTAAACTCTCTATTAATCTTGTATTTCATGATAGATCTAAACATATTGATATCCAGTATCATCATATCAGATATTGTGTGCAGCGGAAGATCATGTTGCTTCAGTACATTTCTATGGAAGATCAGGATGTAGATATTTTGACAAAGGTGCTCGGCAGGAGAAAATTCGAATACCATAGAGGCATGATCGGGGTGAAGGATAATCCCTATCTTGTTGAGAGGGAGTTTTTAGATTCAACAATATGATGAACTTAGTGAAAAGTAAGCACCTTCATTAAGTGGGGTCCGCAGGCTATTTTTAGGTGTATGTCTATTTTTAGACATGGTGAGCATATTCTATAAGTTGCAGAATGCTATTTGTAGATGGTTGGTCAAATGTGAAAAATAGATGAAATTATATTTTTAGAATATTGGGAAAATTCTATTTATAGATCATCGATCTAAAAATAGGTGCATGTCAATTATTATTAGCTCTTAATAATAATTCGACAATAAAAATCAACTTATTCTCTTGGGGCACTTTATTTCAGTCAACAGATTTGGAAAATCAGTGGGCTGAAGGAATTACGCAATTCCTAGGGTTATTGGTGGCTCATGCATGAAGGATTCAGTTAAAAATGAAGTGGCAATGTTATGACAGAGTTGGAAGAGTAGTTACAGGAGTTGTTATTTAGTTTAACTCAGTTAATGGAGTTAAACTCAGTTGAGCTAGTTGTATCTAGTTTAATTAAAATATACACTAGTGAGAGTTTAGTGAATTAATTAGTTAATTAATTCACAACTAATAACTCACTAACAACTGAAAAAAATAGCAATTAACTACACTGCATGTCAGTTCCAGTGGAGACCTAGTGGAGAGATAGGTGAAAGGGTGAGATGGACTATCCGTTGTGACTATAGTGATGCATTCAATGAATCTGACACACATTGGAGTTTCCAATGAGGATTGCATAGTCAAGGCAAGGCCAATTCAAATTCATTCAGGGGTCTTCTTCAACAGGGATTGCGCAGTGGAGGCAAGGCTGTCAGGAGGCAAGCAATTGGTGCATAGATATGCAAATTTTTGCATGACAGTGTGTAATGATTGTTGATTGTACTAAGAGCTTGATGTACTAAGCTTTATATGAGATTATTACATGATTCCATTAATATACATAATATATGATAGTTGGGGGTTTTACCTTTAAGCTTTCCCATTAAACAACTATGTTATGTGCGATTTAATTTATTCACATGTGTTTTCAATTGAGTTTTAAATTTCTGCAAGTTTAACAATGGAAGGATTTTGTATTTAGCAAGAAGATAAATATTGTTAGATAAGGAGAATCCGGTAATACATCAGTATTAATAAATTTCTACAAATGCAAGCTTCAACAAGGTCCAATTTTCCAACTTCCAACCCCTCAAACTAGAAGTTCAAGGAGTATTTAACTAACAACTTAAGTCGGTTGCCCTATCTTACTTGCAAACCTTTCATTTATTACACTTTAACATAAAAGTGGACAAGTGTGGCCATGAAAGGCCTGATTAGACATCTCTGACAACAACACCGCCTGTAGAATTAATTTTGGGCAGCTCTTCATGGATCCAAATGCTTCGATGGCTCTTCGTAAGATCAAAAAATAATCTTGGAGGTAGTTGTGATGGTCATGAAGGGGTAACCAGTGGCAGCTCTAACATCTGGCCCTGCTCTTCAGAAAACCAGCATTGGTTAATTAAATCTGGTGCAACGTTGGCTGCTTTTCATTGATTAGTAACTGTGTTGATGTGCTTTGCTTCCTTTTCGGTTTCTGCTGTTATATCTGTGCACGAACGCCCGAATCGATATTTTCTACCTATCATTCAACCTCGCCCTGCTTTTATCCCCTTGTCAAGTCCTTCCCGAGTCTTTCTACCGTGTTTAGCCTATTTCTTCATAAATGGTACACAAACCATAGAAGCTCAGACTTGAATGGATGACGGTGGATGTAGCGCATCAGCAGTGATATTGGTCAAATGAATGTGGTGGCAGATTGGAGAATGGTGCAAAGGGCTTTCCAGAGGGTGTGAGAGTGGTAAGAGGTGTTTGGAGAGGGGGGTGCAGAATATCCATGGGAATGACATGTAGCCAAATGGGCGGTATGGGATACCGCCCATTTCAGACCCCCCCTCCCCCACCCTTGGTAAAATTTCAGATGTTGCAGGGAGGCTGAAAATGGATAAGGGTCGTCGGATGTAAGGAGAGGAGTGGAGAAGGAGGAAAGGTGGAGGGTGATTAGAGGCAGAATGAAATATCACACAGGTGGGACCCATCATGACCCCTTTTGCTACCCGAGTCCTTTTCGTTTGCGTTTAACCCTTTTTCAAACGAAATAGCATAAAAAAATATTTACCTGGACTTGAAATATTATAAAATTCATTTTACAGCTGCATCACATCCACGCACTATGCACAGTGCAAGACTTAACATTTACCCTTCGTACTTATCCTTTAAGTTTTGCGATTTGCGATTGCGATCGGGTCCCACTATGGCATCGCATATTGCACTTCATGATTTTAGCACTTTACCTTCACCACTTATCTTTTAAGTTTTGAGATTTGTGATTGCGATTGGGTCCCACCCTTATTGCAAATCACAGATTTTAAATTTTATCACATACCACATATTTTAAAGTTTAGCGCATAACGCAAATTTTAAATTTTATTGCACATCGGTGATCGCAGGGATTAAAGGTTAGCGGAGATGTGGTAAGTTAATTTTTGCAATACGTGAAATAGTATTTGTGATCCGATGTGATGCGGGGAAAGGGTGATGATCAAGAGTTCATAAGATTTTCTCAAAATTCAAAATTACAAGATTGGGTTGAAACTAGGATGGTTGCGTAGTTCTCATCTTCCTGATTCTGGCGCCACAAATGGTTCGAAAAAATGATGTCGTATGAGGAGAAATTGACTAAAGATAGAAATACTTAGAAGAATTATGAGAGAGGAATGGATGGTCACGATTAAATTGCAGATTTAAGGGCGAAAGATGAACGGTCGCGATGACATCGCAAGTATGATAGAATGATATGCGCTGAATTGGCAGAGACAGACATGAGCCGTTGGATCATGCAACAAATCAATGGTGGATGATGAATCACGATTTCGCATTTCGCAATTAATAGTGGATACCATTAAGAGTTCACACTTTATGTTAAATGGGTTGCGATGTGATGCAAGAAGGACGAAATATGCGATGTGACGAGGGGGAGCCACGTGTGGGCTTTGCACAATAGTGCACTTCGCAAGTTTTGTGGTTTAGCGAATTCGCAAAGAGTTAAAAGTTGCAGGCAGGCAATTGTGATCACTTACGATCAATTCGACGTATGGTGGGTCCCTCCAGCAAGAATTGCATGTGTGTGTAATGTTTTTTGGGTTATTTTCATTCTATTATAAAGAGTGTTGTTTGATCGCTTCAAGTATGTATGTTATTTAACTCCGAATTGTATTTGTTGTGTTCTGGTCAAACCACTTAACGGTTGGGGTGTGCATGTGCCCACCACCCTAACTGTAATGTTTAATGTGCAGCTTAATAGTCGGAGTGGATAGGGGCGTGCAAAATTTGGCATTCAGTCCTAATTTAACTCCAATTAACTGGAGTTATCCCCATTTTAGCAGAGATTTCCTAGGAGATATTGGGTAAAAGTGTAGGAGGCTCAATTTTTGACCATTATGAGTGAATGAAGAGTCATTCTTGCCTAATTGGAGCATTCTGAATCCATTGGTGTAGAGAAAATAGCCATTAGAGCACTACAACTACATGAAATAGAAATTTTTTGGGCATAATGAAAGATGGGCAAGCCATTGTGAGTTGGACTAGTAGATGTAGCCCAGGAGGGGTGAACTGCTTCATCATGTATGCTGTGTAAATTTCATGTGGTGACTTATTTATCTATTTTACACTAGTTTTCAGTGTTATCTATTCTTATTTTATGCTTCTAAATCACTAAAGTTCAACTATAATTCAAGGAAAAACTCCTTAATCCTTATGCAAACTAATGAACCAATTATGCACATGTTTTTAAAACTGAAATACCCTTAGCACAGCAAAACAATATTTTCAAATCAAATAGTATTAGAGCTAGAGTTTTTCTCTAGTGTTGTTTAGTGAAAAAAATTGTTTAACTATTTGTAAGTTTTAGATGCTTACAAGGCTTAAGCTCAAAAGGGAAGAAGGCAAACTGGTGGAAGAAGGTGGGTCTCAAAAGGAACCAAAGAAAAGGAGAGCAAGATTGCCACAATCTCCACCACCTAGGTCACCTCCTAAAGAAGTATAAGTTCCATTAATCATGCATCATGAGGAAGGATAAATTCATGATGAAGTTAACCCTAAGGAACAAGAAATAGTGTTTAGGAAAGCATTTCTTAACATGACTGAGATGGTTAAAATTCTTTATCAAGAAAGGAATGAGAGACTGGAAGGAGAAGGATCTAAACTCCAAAAGGAAGGACAAGGATCTTCAGGAGGTCAACATGATGAAGACAATTCAAAGAAGGGAAATGGAGGAGATGGAGGCAATGGAGAGCCACCATCTTCACCCTCATCATCATCATCTTCTACCTCTTCTTCAGTACATCAGCCACACAAGTCCAAGAGCACTAGTAAATCTCCTTTTTTAAAACTTGATGTTAAGTTCGATTTGCCAATGTTTAATGGTGAAGTAGATGCAGACAAGCTAGATAACTAGATTCGACAATTGGAGGTCTATTTAAGAATACATAACCTTCAAGATGATGATACAAAAATTCAATTAGCTTCTTTGAGAATGGAAGATGCAGCACTTCTTTGGTGGGAAGCCAAGACACAAAAGGAAATCAAGAAACATGGTAAAATTATTCTATCATGGTTAGATTTTATTGTTGCTATTAAATGAGAGTTTTATCCATTAGCTCATATGCAAAAAGCCATCATGAACTAGCAGAAATTTAGGCAGTTAAAGGGAAAAAATGTGCAATAATACACCCAGGAATTTAGGAGAAGAGCTCTTTTATTAGGGGTGGATTTGCATATCCAAGACACTTTGCTAAAGTACATAGGAGGCTTACATAACTACCTAAAACATACTATTCTCATGTTTAACCCCACCAGTTTAGATGAAGTTTGTGTTCAGGCCATACATCTAGAAGCTAGAGGGAAGAACATTCCTGAAGAGGGTTGTAAGAAACGTTTTAAGGGTAAAGTCAAGGAAAAGACCCAAAAAGGCATAAAAAAAGAAGAAGAATGTATCTGTTAAGAAAGAGGGAGAAAAAGTTACTTGCAAATTTTTTTCAAAATAAGGCTATGATGAAACTCATTGTTGGAAATTACATCCAAAATTGAGGCCAAAGAAACCAAATAACAAAGGGATACAGAAAATTGTTGCTACAACTCAACATGAATTAGGGTCTAATTTAGGTGATGAGACTAAAATTATAGCCATGCGATTTAATAACATGAAGGGAAAATAAATTGAAACTAAACCCAGTACCAGTACATCAAAATATCACATACACACTCCAAATGAAGAATAAATAATAGAATTGTTTCATGTGAGGGTCATATCCAAGCATACCAAGATTGACACAATGCTTGACAGTGGGTCACAAGAAAACTTAATCTCTGAATATTTGGTCACAAAACTTAACCTTGAGACCATACCACATCCAAAACCATATCTAATGGGTTGGATTTGTAAGGATGCAAATCTACAGGTTACAAGGAAATGTATATTGAGGTTTGCAATCACTGCAAGCTTTGTTGACAAAGTTGAATTAGATGTGGTTCCGCTTGACATAACTAGTATTGTATTAGGGAGTCCTTACTTGTATGACAGGAAAGCGATCTTCTATTGCCATGAGAACAAGTATCATTTATTCAAATATGGCAAGGAGTTCATTGTTAGAGCACACCGCAAGAAGACAAATATTGCTTTGGTAAATGTTGGACAGGTAAAGAGGCTGGTAAATTCAAGCAAGAATTTTTTTCTTCTTATGATTAAGCCCAAAGCTGATATTAATCATGAATCATTTGAGGGATGTGATCCTAAGTTGAAATCATAATTATATGATGTGGTTAATGGGCATCATGAGATGTTTCAGGAGGCAACAAGATTGCCTCCAAAAAGGGAAATTCAATATGAGATTCAATTGCAGCGGCCTTGTCCTCTTCCCAACATCAGTACGTATCACATGTCGATAATGGAGAATGTTGAAATAAAGAGGAAATTCAAAGAGATGTTGGATAAAGGTATCATAAGGCCAAGCACCTCACCATGTGGTTCACCCATAGTCTTGATACCAAAGAAAGATGGTACTTGGCGCATGTGTCTATATTTTTGAGCTTTGAACAAAATTACGGTAAAAACTCATTACCCACTCCCAAGAATAGATGATTTTCTTGATCAACTGAAAGAAGACAAAATTTTCACTAATTTATATTTACGGAGTGGATATCATCAAGTAACAATTGCAGAAAGTGATATATGGAAAACTGCATTCAAAACCAAACAAGGACTCTTTGAGTGGCTAGTTATGCCTTTTGGTTTATGTAATGCATCGGAAAATTTCATGCGGGTTATGGATAATGTTTTGTGTCCATTCCTTGATGAATTTTTTATTCTGTACTTATATGACATTTTTATTTTCAGCAAAACAAGAGAAGATCATGTCTTACATGTAAATAGAGTTCTTGATATTTTGAAGAAAGAGAAATTGTTTCTTAAGATGTCAAAATGTGAGTTTGGAAAGACTTCGTTGGTATATTTGGGACATATTGTAGGAGGAGGAGAATTGAGGATTGATCCTTCTAAAGTGGATGCCATTCTGAATTGGCCCACACCTAAAATAGTTACTGAGGTAAGAATTTTCTTAGGTGCAGCTCAATATTGGAGGAAATTTATTGCTAGCTTTTCTTCCATCGCAGCTCCTATGCATGCAGTGACAAGTGTGAAGAAAGGCTTCCAATGGGGAGGCAAACAGCAGTAATCTTTCGAAGCTTTAAAATAGAATATCAATTCAGCTCCAGTCCTTGCACTACCAAATTTGAGACAGCCATTCGAGATACAAACCGATGGTAGTGACTATGCCATGGGCGCGGTCCTTTTGAAACATGGTAAGCCTATCACCTTTCATTCAGAAACTTTTAATGGTGTTGTGACTAATTATCCTACATATGAAAAAGAATTATATGCGTTGGTACAAAGTGTCAATAAGTGGAAACACTACTTGATGGGTAAAGAGACTATTGTACACACCGATCACCAACCATTACAGTACTTGCAGTCACAAACGAAATTGCAGCAATCAAGACATTTCAAGTGGATGGGATTTCTTCAACAATTTCACTTGGTTATAAGGTAAAAAAAAGGTATATTCAATAAATTTACAGATATGCTTTCGAGACCAATCATTAGTGCTTCTACTTTACTCAAAAATTATTCTGTTGTACGTGAGAGTTACATAGAACAATATGCACATGACGTTTATTTCAAAGAGGTGTATGCTAGTTTGAGTGAAGGGAATCAAGTTGAAGAAAGAGATTATCACATGCATAACAATTTTTTGTTTCATTTGGGAAAGCTATGTATTCCACAAGGAGAGAGGCTAAGTGTCATGAGAGAAGCTCATTCTTCTCTTATTGTTGTACACTTTGGGGTAAGAAAATAGTGGCACATCTACAGAGGTATTGTTATTGGCCTCGCATGATAGATAGTGTATCACATTTTATAAGAGGTTGTTCTATGTGTGCAACAAGTAAGCCTATTAATAGGAAGCTTGGATTGTACACACCACTACCGGTACCATCAAGGCCATGGGAGAGTGTCTCCATGGACTTTTTTGGAGGTCTACCTATGTCAAGAAAGCAACATGATTATCTTTTTGTAGTTGTGGAAAGATTCACTAAAATGTGTATACTTATTCCATGTAAGAAGACCATTACTGCTAAATATACTGCTGAACTTTATTTTCAAAATGTTTGGGTTCATTTTGCATTTCCCTCTTCTATTGTTAGTTACAGGGATTCGAGGTTCATTGGGAATTTTTGTTCAAATATATGGAGAATGATGGACACAAAATTGAAAAAGAGTATCGCTTTTCATCCACAAACAGATGGACAAACTGAAGTGGTGAATAGAAAAATTGTGAATCTATTGAGAGGATATTGCATCAAACATCCTAAGTTGTGGGATGAACAACTGCATTACATTCAGCACGCTTACAACTGGGAAAATCACTCTTCAACACAAACCTCACCTTTTGAAGCATGCTTTGGGTATTTTCCAAAATTGCCATTAGAATTCATCTTTGGGAAGGATGTTGAAATTGATGGCCATAGTGATATTGATAAGGCTCAAAAGTTCATTGAGAAAATTCAGAGGATACATCAACAAATTCAAGAACAACTTGACAAAATTAAAAGCAAATACAAATAAAGGCATGACAAACACCGGGTTGATCATAACAAGAGGGAGATGAGGTATGGTTGCACATTAGCAAAGAAAGGATGCAAGGGGAAGGTAAAAAATTCAAACCCATTCACTATGGTCCTTTCAAGATCATAAAAAAAGTTGGTAATAATGCATTCCAACGTGATTTTCCTTCTTACATGCAAATGTATTCACTTGTCAATGTTGAAAACATACGATTGTATGAGCCTCCTTTGATCGATGATCAAGGAAGTGATGTTCAACTACCTTCTATTAAATATTTCTCGCCAGAATTTCTGGATGAGCTCAAAGAAGATATAATTCTTGATAGGAGGACAAGAGCATCAAAGAGGGGAATTTTTTACTACCTTCGAGTTGGGCTCAAAGGCACTAAACCAAGCAAGGAAAAATGGATGGAGATTGAAAAGGCGAGGGAGTTGTACCCTCATCTACTAAACAGGTAATCAAGTCTTTTGGGGTCCAAAAGCTTCCCAATGGGGAGGAATGCTCAGGAGTTCATAAATTTTACTCAAAATTCAAAATTACAAGATTAGGTAGAAACTAGGATGGTTGTGTAGTTCTCGTCTTCCTGATTCCGGTGCCGCGGACGGTTCAAAAAACCTATGTCGTATGAGGAGAAATCGACTTAAGACAGAAATACTTAGAAGAATTTCAAGAGAGGAATGGGCTGTCGCGATTAAATCACAGATCTAAGGGAGAAAGATAAATGGTTGTGATGACTTCGCAAGTATGATAGAATGATATTCGATGAATTGGCGGAGATAGACGTTAATTTTTGGATCATGCATCAGATCAACGATGAATGATGAATCACGATTTTGCATTTCACAAATAATAGCAGATACCGTTAAGAGTTTGCACTGTATGTTAAATGGGTTGCGATGTGATTTGATGAGGAGGAGCCACATGTTGGCTTTTCGCAATAGCACACTTCACAAGTTTTGTGGTTTAGCGAATTCGAAAAGAGTTAAAAGTTGCGGGCACGCGATTACGATCGCTTGCGATCGGTTTGATGTACGATGGGTCCCTTCAACAAGAAATCAGTGTGTATGTAATGTGTTTTGGGTTATTTTCATTCTATTATAAAGAGAATTGTTTGATCGCTTCACATATGTATGTTATTTAACTCTGAATTGTATTTCGGTGTGTTCCGGTCTAGCCACTTAACGGTTGGGGGTGTGCATGTGGGCACCACCCTAACTATAACATTTAATGTGCGGTTGCAGCTTAAAAGGTGGAGCAGATAGGGGCACGCCAAATTTTGCAGTCAACACTAATTTAACTCCAGTTATCTGGAGTTCTCCCCACTTTAGCAGAGTTTTCTTAGGAGATATTGGGTAAAAGTGTAGGAGGTTCAATTTTCAACAATTATGAGTGAATGAAGAGTCATTCTTGAATAATTGGAGAATTTTGAAGCCATTAGTACAGATAAAATAGCCATTAGAGCATTGTAACTATATGTAATATAAATATTTTGAGCATAATGAAATATGGACAAGTCATTGGGAGTTGGACCAGCAGATGTAGCCCAGGAGGGGTGAACTGCTTCATCATGCCTGCTGTGTAAATTTTATCTGGTGATTTATTTCTTTGTTTTACACTGTTGTTCATTGTTATTTATGCTCATTTTATGCTTCTAAATCACTAAATTTCAACTATAATTCATGGAAAAACTCCTTAATCCTTATGCAAACTAATGAACCAATTATGCACATGTTTTTAAAACTGAAAGACCCTTATGTTGAGAATTGGAAAAGGTATGAATTTGCCATGTATTTCTTTATCCTTTTCCTTTAATCATAACTCCTTTATATTCTAGAATGGTAATATATTTAAGAATTATAATACAATTAAGGAGATTAGTGATTGTTGCAAATTGATTAAATATTGTCTTTTCTTATATGTAGAAAATAGATGAAGTGGGAAGCCACCATTTGGGAGAAAAAGACAAAGCAGAAATAACTGTTGTCCCTTCAACAAAAGGCCATATCCAAACAAGAAGGTCGAGATCGGAGCGCACAGTCAAAGGAAGGAAAGGAACAACACGACATCAGCGCAAGAAGACAAAACGATAACTAAAGATAGAAAATAGAGTGAATCCCTCAGGATCTCTTGATCCTGAGGGATCGCTACTCAAAGCTTATTTGTATTTCTTGTTTCGTCCGTTGGCTGTTATAAAAGGATAACGCTTATAGAAATCAAACAAGTATTATGTATTATGATTATTCAGATTTCCTGTGGTATTTTCACAATTTCTCATTGACTCTCGTTGGTTAAAACAGAGTGTTATTGCTTGTAAACTCTATCATATGATTAATATATAACCCACTTGTCGTTCCATTATTTGATACTAGAGTAGTTTGGCAGTGCTACACTAGTGGCTAAGGGCCCAGCCCTGGCGGATCCACTTTCTATCTGTGCCATTACTTTCAAATTCTAGTCGTGTGATGGTTTGCTTTAGTTCTCATTTCCGTTAGTCACATTGCTTCACAGTTTCCATGTTTTATGGCTTACTGTTCAATTTTTTATGAAATCGGTTTTTTGCATCAGTTATGAGTGAATTGCATTGCTATTCCTTTCCAACATAACAAGATTATTTATTCTTCTGTAACTTGTATTGTTATGCTTCTCAGATATAAAGTTTCACTATTTAGAATTTGTTGTTCATTCCCATTAAATAGCTTTTCTATTCTTTTGTGATAACTAGCTTTACTGTTTATTCCTTTCCTGTAAGTATTTGGTTTGCTTCAGAATGTTATTGCAGAGAAATTTTTTATTCTATTTCCATTAGCAGCATTATTGATTCAACTCAGTTATCATTTCCAATTATTTGTTTATTGTGGAGTGTAAGATCATCAACTGTAAAAGACATTGGCTATTACTGTCTAAGTTATCATATTGAGGATCTTGTTTTTTCTTGATTTCATTTAGATCAATTGACAGAGGAAAGAGTTATTACTACTGCATCCTTGACTGATAATTGCCGAGTGAGTGATTGGATTTTAGATCTTTAAGTTTCATGTCATTGCAATTAGATTTCATTTTCAAACATCCTTTTACTCTTGTATTTGAAAACATTGTATTGCAAATTGGATATCATTACTCTTAGATTAAATTTCCGCCTCAGACTGAGTACACTCTTGAGATAAAAAGTCATACCTGGATTGATAATTAATGTAGGGTAAATAGGAGTTAAAAAGACATCTTTTATACCTCAACATTTTGGCGCCGTTGCCGAGGAGAGTGTAGCTATTTAGAAAGACTGATGTATATTTTATTTTCCCTGCTAAGGAAGAACTGGGTATTAAAAACGAAAGGTAAGAACCTGCGTAACAAATGAGGAACATGCTTTTTCACTTGCCTGCTTCATAGCAGAACTACGTAGAAGTTTAAGGTAGGAATGAATGCTTGTGGTTTTTGAATGACTAGAAAACCTAATCAAAACAAAATTCCTCCCAAACCTGAAAAACCTAAGGGACTGATGACCCTTGGGTGAACAACCTTTATCGACAACATCATTAAGAAATTTGAATCTCAGCCATCAGTAGGGCCTAGAAAAATTTCTTCTAGACAACCTACTAGCTCCCTTCGGGCCACAAAATCACCATCTATAGCTTTTGCCAAGGTGCATAGCCAAATAGAAGAGACTAAGAAATATTCTCAAGAAATTGAGAATTCTCACCCAATTTACTTACAAGAAGGGAACTCTAGTAATCTCCGCGAAGGAGGATGAGAAACAGGGGAAATAGAAGAACCAAGATCCCCTCTTGAAGTAATCCAAACACAAAGTAGCCCAGATAAGGGAAGTGCTGTCAAAATCATCCAAAACAAAGCTGAAGAACCTAAAGAACCAAAATCCCCTCGGATAATAGTTCAACACGGGACATTCATTATCCCAGACCAAGGAAGTGTTGTTAAGGTCATCCCTACTCCTTCCAGTCAGCCTAGGAATAATTCCCTAGAAATCCCAGAAGGATATTGGCACATATTTGATCAAATGACCCAGAACCAGCAACCACCCCAAACTTCCACACTGCAATATCCCATTGTGGACACTGCAGTTAATGCACCTATGAAGGCCATTCCTCTCTAGCATATTCCTACATTCCATGGCTTAACATCGGAAGATCCAAATGCATTTCTGTTTGAATTCGATGTATTATGTAGGGGGTATGACTATACCACCGATCCCCAAAAGCTAAAATTATTCCCCTCCACATTAAAAGGAGCAGCTCTACGATGGTTTGTGGGGTTAGGTGGAGGTGTTATAAATTACTAGGATCATATGAAAGCTGCTTTTCTAAAGAAATATTAGGATTATTGTAGGTCCATGGAATTAAAGGATGAAATGTTTCAGATGACAGCAAAACCTAATGAAACATTGGAGGAATATGTAGAATTCTTTCAATACAACCTCCTGAGATCACCATATGCATCTTTACCCTTAACTGAAAATGTGTTAAAAACTACATTAATTAAAAGGATGAAGGAAAAATGGGTTGAAAAATTAAACATCATGGGAAAAGGTGACATATATCAGGAAAAATTTGCTGACATTATTGATTTATGTATCAGGAGTTTGAGAGGCAGCACAAGACTAAAACCAGCAGAATGTGACATGATCACAAGGGATAGCAAGACCTCCGGTGGAGGTGTAACCCGCACAAAAATGGGAAATCTACTAGAAGATTTCAAAACTGATATTCTAGGGACTCTGAAAACACAGCTCGATATCATGCAAGCTAAACAAAAGCAAGTAGAAGAAGAAAAAAATTTGGCAACATTCTGCCCTAGATGCAGAAAGAAACATAGCCATAAAGAGTGCCTGCTGGATACAGTCCAAGTCTGTGCCATCTGCACGAAATATCACTCCACAGTAAGTTGCCCCATTGAAATCAGTCTACAAAGAAGTAGAAGAAGAAACAGAAATGGTATACCTACTCAATCAGCGTCGTCAATGGCAACCACGACAAACAGGTATGCCCATTGATCCATCCTCTTCTTTTCAGTCTCCTCAGTATAATGCTCAGTAATATAATGGAATGTGGCAAAATCAGCCACCCTTCCTCAGTTGGTCACAACAGCCATTTCCTACACCGCCATGGCCAAATCAAAAAAATCAAACCAATTGGCCAAACTTTCCTTACTACCCACCATTTTGGAAAAATAATACATATCCAACACAATGGTCCCCCTCCACCTCGCAGAGTCAGACCTTGCAGTCGAACTGGTAAAGATCTATGAATCAAGCAGCTGGAAAAATTCCTCTCCCTCCACCTACACTGCAGCACCATATATATTGCAACAAAATCCCCAGACCAACTTAAGACCACAACTCCCAACCCAACCCAATCCAAACCCTAATAATAGGCCAGTTCAATCTGTTCAAATAATCGAAGCACCAGAACTAGAAACCGAGTTAAGGGAGTGCAACGACCTTAAACTAAGGTCTGGGATCATAATAGAATTAGAGGGAGACAAAAATGTTCAAGTTGAAAATCTGTTACCTTCAGAACAAACATTGCAAAAGGAGAATGTGGTTAGACAACAAACTCATGAGCAAGCAACCACCTCTTCTCCACCATTCCCAGAACGACTAATCATACCTCGTCCAATAGAACATCCTGATTTTGATCTTCTGGGAGAATTGAAAAATTTGTGTATAAAAATCCCACTCCTCCAAGCTATCCAAGATATTTCCATTTATGCAAAGACCATCAAGGAACTATGTATAAGAAAGCCAAAGAGGAGAACAAAAACTAACCCAACCATCCAAGTAGTCAACACTATATCTGACTTACTATCAGGAAGAGAAGCACCTGTAAAGTATGAGGACCCAGGAAATCCTATAGTTACGGTGAAAATCAATGGAAAATCATTTCCAAATTCCTTAGTTGATTTGGGAGCTGCAATCAATATCCTAACAACCACCACTTGTCAAAAACTTGGCATTACATCATTAGATCCAACGACAACCTTATTGGAATTGGCTGACCGATCGATAGTCAAGCCAGAAGGCACACTACATGATGTAATGGTATCTGTAGACTCCTGGGAATACCCTGTCGACTTCCTGATTATTAACCCCAAAAACCGACTAGATGGACACCCTTTAATCTTAGGTAGACCTTGGCTGGCAACTGTTGATGCTTACATTGTGACACAAAAAAAACTGGATTTCGGACCCCTAAGGAGAGATGGTCACTGTAGCCGTGGCTCTGTTAGCACCTCCTTTCAATCTACTTGGTTCACCTCCACGTGGTCTTCTTAGTTCTTTTTGAATTTTATTTATCAATTTCAGAGAAATTGATAAATAAACACATTCAACAACTTTCGAATGTTAAATTATATTTCCCGGTATATATATTTATCTCCTAACCTTAGGAATAAGGTTATAACCCTCATGCTTATACACCTTCAGTCATGGGAATTCAATTATCTTTATGTGCCCTACTTTACAACCAATGTTTAAATCTTCGAGATTTTATATTAATACCGACGCTCTATTTCTTAAACAAATCGATGTATATTAACCTTTGGCTCCGGGTCCACCTCTAAAATCAATAGACCAATCAAATGCACGCACCATACACCAGTTATAGTTCGTGCATCTTCATCAACCGACCACCATCCAATGGCTCCCTCCCAGATCGATGACGTTCCACGATATCGCTCGATCTCCTGGTACAAACTTTAACGTGCGATGGCACGCATTGGAAGGCAGTTTTGGACTTCCGTCCTATTCCACGTGTCGAAGGCTCTATGGGATCGCTCCAATTCTGGGAATACCACTCAACCCGCAAAAGCGGTGTGATATGGGAAATCCGCTTCTGCAAATCCACTCACGGTTTTTTAACAGTGACTAACCAAGTTTCACGTCGGGGTTACGTTCTCCTTCGTATACTCTCTGTTTGTTAACTCAGGTTCTGACCCCGATTAGGAATTTCCAATTAATAACAAACAAACGTAATTTTATTTATTAAGCGGGATTTCTATTACCATTAAACAAATTTCAACGACCAGGGTTTATGTAGACTTCTTCCATGAGTGGAGATTTATTTGACAAAGCATGTTCAAACAAATTTGAGGGAATCAATAGACAGGGGAATGCAGAATCTACACGATAGTTCAACTCAGTAATTATATATGCACAGGATTCAATCGTTTCACAATTAAACAATCTCTTCACAGATAAAGGTTCGAGTCAATCCAATGGCAAATAGGCTTTGAAATCATTTAACTGGAAACAATTGTTAACACACAGAGTTTATTGCAAAAATCTCTCTTCCTCTTTCTTCCTCTCCCCAATGCATCTGAGGAATACAACTTATATACATCAATATATGACCCTTCGGTTCCTCTGAGAGGACCGTTCTAGAAATCAAAGGTCTAATTAAAACTTATTCAAATAACTGAACTGACAGATGGATTGAATCCAACTATTCGACTTCTACCAATCCTAACTAATCTAAATAAAAACAGTCAGCTGAGGTATTGACACCTAGTTGTTACAATTCAAGGACTTCGAACCCTCCTAGCCACAACATGTGGACAAACCTCCTACATTTCTGGCTAGTGTCTAATGCCCCTGCATCAAACTCCTGAGGGCAATCTTCTTCATGGGCTCCTGTCCATGAGCTCTTCCACTGATCTGCCTATCTTCTGCAACATTCCTTCAGTCATCCAAGTGGCATATTCCTCTGGCTTGTCCTTCCATTTGACTAAGTACTGAAAGTACTCTTGTCCTTTGGTCCTTTTGAACACTCTTTGGTCCAATATCTTCTCTGCTTGCAATGGTTGTGCTGGAGGTAGATGTTCCTTCCACTCAATCTGTCCCTTGTTTGCTAATATTTCTTCTGCACCATCATCCTCATACTTGTACAAATCTGAAACATTAAAAATGGGAGATATTCCAACACCAAGAGGTAATTAAATCTCATAAGCATTTGCAGAAAAATTTCTAAGTATCTTGCATGGCCCAATCTTCTTGAACTTCAACTTGTTATATTGTTTCCTTGGGAATCTCTCCTTTCTCAAGTGTGCCAAAACCCGATCTCCTAATTCAAAATGAACTTATTTTCTGCTCAAGTCTGCTTTGATTTTTTATTTGGTGCTGCTGCCTTGTAGTTGTTGTTTCACTTGTTCATGTATGGCCTGGATCTCTGAAGCAAATTCCTCATCATCAGCACTTCTCAGCTCTGCCTTTCCCAGATTTCTTAACTCTGATATTCCTCTGGGGTGAATTCCATAAACAATATGAAATGGAATCTACCTTGTGCTCCTGTTTGGAAAGTCATTATATGCATATTTTTCCTGAGGCAAAATATGGTCCCACTGCTTGGGATGCTCTCTTGCAAGACTTCTCAACAAATTTCCCAGACTCCTATTCACTACCTCAGTTTGTCCATCAGTCTGGGGATGATAAGCTGAGCTGAAACTCAGGTTGGTACCTAGTTTCTTCCATAGTGTTCTCCAAAAGTGACCCACAAATCTGGTGTCTCTATTTGAAATAATACTCTTGGGCAACCCATGCAATCTAACAACTTCTTTGAAAAACAAGTTAGCAACATGGGTGTCATCACTAGTTTTATAGCATGGAATAAAATGTGCCATTTTGGAGAATTTGTCCCACACAAAAAAGACTGCATCATTCCCTCTCTGAGTCTTGGGAAATCCTAGAACAAAATCCATACTCACCATGTCCCAAGGCCTGTCTGGAATAGGAAAGGGAGTGTACAATCCTGCATTATGGCTCCTTCCTTTAGCATATTAACAGATTTTGCAATTCTTCACAAACTTGTCCACTTCTGCTCTCATCTTGGGCTAGTAATAGAAGTGACTCAGCTGCTCATAAGTCTTATCAGTACCAAAGTGTCTAGCAAGTCCACCACTATGCTTCTCTTTGATCAAATTTTCTCTCATGGAACATCTTGGTACACACAGTTGGCTTCTTCTGAATAACAAGTCCTCCTGCAGGAAATAATCCAGCCATTGGCTTCTATCTGTTAAAATAGGGTTACTACATGCCTCAAATGCTTCCTTAAAATCTGGATTTGTTTCATACAATTCTTTGAGAAAATCAAATCCTACAACTTCCAAATTTTTTTCTTGAACAAGCATGTGCCTCCTACTCAAAGCATCAGCTACTTTATTGTCTTGGCCACTTATATGTTTCAAAAAAAAATTAAAACCTTGGAGATACTCAACCCATTTAGCATGCTTATGTTTCAACTTAGGCTGTTGTACAATATACTGCAAAGCATGATTTTCAGAATACAATACAAATTCCCTGGACATCAAATAATGTCTCCACTTCTTCAGTGCCTGAACAATTGCATAGAATTCCTTCTCATAAGAGGAATACTTTCTTCTGGTGTCATTTAGATTTTCACTGTAATAGGCTACAGGCCTATCATCCTGACTCAACACAGCTCCAATGGCCTCTCCACTAGCATCACACTTTACTTGAAATGGTTTAGAAAAATCAGGCAGGATCAAAACAGGCTTCTCTGTTATCTTTTGCTTCAAAACTTTAAAGTTTATTTCTGCTTCAGCAGTCCACTTAAATGGTTGTTTTCTCTTCTTTATTGTCTCAATTATGGGTGCATTGATCTTACTGAAGTTTCTTATAAAATTTCTGTAAAAAATAGCAAGTCCATGGAAACTTCTTACCTCAAAAACATTCCTGGGTGAAGGCCACTCCACAATCACCTTGACCTTTTCTGGGTCCATCTTTAATCCTTCTGCAGAAACAACAAAACCCAAATACACCAACTCTTCCTTCATGAATGAGCATTTCTTCAAATTTATCAGCATTTTTTCTTGGTGCAGCTTCTTCAAGACATTATTAAGATTCCTTAAATGTTCTTCTTTAGTTCTGCTGAAAACTAATATATCATCCAGATACACTATCACAAATTTACCAATGAATTCTTTCAATGCTTCATTCATAAGTCTCATAAAAGTTCTAGGTGCATTTGACAACCCAAAAGGCATTACCATCCATTCATACAGTCCTTCATTTGTTTTAAAGGCAGTTTTCCACTCATCACCCTCTCTTATTCTAATATGATGGTATCCACTTTTTAAATCTATCTTTGAGAAATATTTAGCACCACTCAAACAGTCCATAAAATCCTCAACTCTGGGCAAAGGGAATATATACCTGATTGTGATCTTATTAATTGCTCTGGAATCAGTACACATCCTCCAGCTTCCATCCTTCTTTGGGCTCAATACTGCTGGTACTGCACATGGACTCAAACTTTCTCTGATCAACCCCTTGTCCACCAACTCCTGTACTTGTCTCCTGATTTCCTCATTTTCCTTGGGAGTCATTCTGTAGGCTGCCTTATTTGGCAGATTTGAACCAGGGATAAAATCTATCTGATGGCTTATCTTTCTCACAGGTGGCAGCTCATCAGGTAAATCGTCCACAACAATGTCACAGTAATTGTCTAACATCTCTTGGATTTCTACTGGCAAATCAGAAATATTTGTAGAAGTAAGAACTACCTTAGGTTTGCAAACTAAAGCAAATCTTACCTCTTCTTCTTCTATCTTCTACAAATATTCCTTCCTGCTCAGCAACAAGGTCTTTGGATCAATCACTCTGCTGGATGGCTCTCCTTCTTCCATGGGTATCAATGTATGATGTACCCTGTCCTTGAAGAACTTATAAGTGTTCCTCTTGCCATCATACACTGCTGCTCTGTCAAACTGCCAAGGTCCACCCAGCAGTATATGACACACGTCCATGGGCATTACATCACACAGGACCTTATCTTTATATTTGCCCATTTGCAGCTCTATCTCACACTGTTCTTTTACAACCAGCTAGTGCCCCTTATGCAGCCAGGACACCCTGTAGGGAGTTGGAAGCTCCCTTGTCTTCAAATTCAACTTTTCTATTACCTCAGTGGAAACCAGATTATCCGTGCTGCCACTATCAATGACTAGCTGGCAGCATTTCCCTTGGAATTTGCATATGTGCCTAAACAAAGTCTTCCTTTGTGCAGGCTCAGTGACCTCTTTGGCCTGCTTCAACGGGACCTTATTAACCACCAAGGACTCTCCCCTCTCTGGAAGAATTTCTTCTTCAATTTTTGCCTCTTCTCCAGCCTAGGAAACAACATCATTTATTGGACCAGCACCCACATTCTCTGGGCACTCATAGTGCTTATGTCCCACTTGTTGACATCTATAGCACCTCAAATCTCTACCTCTGCCTCTGTCTCTGCCTCCTCTTCATTTTCCTCTGTAAGAACCCCTTCTGCCCCTTGCATCATCCTCTGTAGATGCATTTTGAGGTGAGCTATTGTTAGCTCCATCCCTGGGTGTAGTAGGCTTTCCTCTACCACCTTGACTTCCCTTCCCACGGAAAGTACCTCTCTTCTTGGTAGACTGTTTCCTCAGGAGTTTCTCCTCTGCTTTCAAGGCCATCTGGTAGGCCTCTTACACTTTCTTGGGAGACAGAAGACCAATCTCATATTGGATCTCTAGCTTGAGACCATTCACATATATGGCAGTCTTCTCTGGTGTGTCTTGGAATTTCCCAGCCCTTATGCTTACTCTGTAGAATTCCTCTATGTATTCTTTTACTGTCAGCAACCTCTATTTTAGGTTCTACATTTGCTTATACAATGTCAGCTGATAATCACTAGGCAAGAATTTACCTTTTAATTTAGCCATCATTATGGTCCATCTTTTGATAGGTTGCTTGCCAACTCTCCTCCTTTCTGCCTGCACTCCATCCCACCAAAGTGCAGCATGTCCCTTTAGTTTTGTCATTTCAAACTTGACCTTTTTATCTTCGCTTATTTCTTCATAGTTGAAGCACTTGTTCATTTCATTAATCCACTCCACCAGTTCCGCTGGATTCAGTCCCCCTGCATAACTCAACACTTCAATTCTGGGCTTAACTGCAGACCCCAGAATAGTTCTAAGGAGCCTCATGTCAGGAGGAATCTCAACATTTTCTTCTGCTTCCTCTGTTTCAGGTTCACTGATGTCTTCAGGATCTCTGGTCTGTCTTCGCTCCATGGCATCCACTCTGGCTTCGAACCTCTGCAAAATATCCAACAGCTCTACGTTGGCAACATGTCTCCTTCTACCAGCACCTCTACCAATTCGGATTGCCATGTCAGCTCTTTGCAAAAACAACTTGAAAACAACAGCTCTGATACCACAAATGACGCAAAAAAACTGGATTTCAGACCCCTAAGGAGAGATGTTCACTGTAGCTGTGGCTCTGTCAGCACCTCCTTTCAATTTACTTGGTTCACCTCCACGTGGTCTTCTTAGTTCTTTTGGAATTTTGTTTATCAATTTCAGAGAAATTGATAAATAAACACATTCAGCAACTTTCGCATGTTAAATTATATTTCTCGGTATATATATTTATCTCTGAACCTTAGGACTAAGGTTATAACCCTCGCACTTATACACCTTCAATCACGGGAATTCAATTATCTGTATGCGGCCTACTTTACAACCAATGTTTAAACCTTCGAGATTTTATATTAATAGTGACACTCTATTTCTTAAACAAATGGCTGTATATTAACCTTTGGCTCCAGGTCCACCTCTACAATCAATAGACCAATCAAATGCATGCACCGTACACCGGTTATCGTTCGCACATCTTCATCAACCGACCATCGTCCGATGGCTCCCTCCCAGATCGACGACGTTCCACGATATCGCTCGATCTCTTGGTACGAACTTTAACGTGCGATGGCGCACATTGGAAGGCGGTTTTGGACTTCCTTTCTGTGCCACGTGTCGAAGGCTCTATGGGATCGCTCTAATTCTGGGAATACCACTCAACCCACAAAAGCGGTGCGATATGGGAAATCCGCTTCCACAAATCCACTTGCGGTTTTTGAACAGTGACTAACAAAGGTTTACGTCAGGGTTGTGTTCTCCTTCGTATACTCTCTGTTTGTTAACTCAGGTTCTGACCCCAGTTAGGAATTTCCAATTAACAATGAACAAACATAATTTTCTTTATTAAGCAGGATTTCTATTACCATTAAACAGATTTCAATGACAAGGGTTTACGCAAACTTCTTCCATGAATGGAGATTTATTCGACAGAGCCTGTTCGAACAAATTTGAGGGAATCAATAGACAGGGGAATGTGGAATCTACACGATAGTTCAACTCAGTAATTATATATGCACAGGATTCAATCGTTTCGCAATTAAACAATCTCTTCACAGAGAAAGGTTCGAGTCAATCCAATGGCAAATAGGCTTTGAAATCATTTAACTGGAAACAATTGTTAACACACAGAGTTTATTGCAGAAATCTCTCTTCCTCTTTCTTCCTCTCCCCAATGCATCCGAGGAATACAACTTATATACATCAATATATGACTCTTCGGTTCCTCTAAGAGGACCATTATAGAAATCAAAGGTCTAATTACAACTTATTCAAATAACTGAACTGACAGATGGATAGAATCCAACTATTCGACTTCTACCAATCCTAACTAATCTAAATAAAAACAGTCAGCTAAGGTATTAACACCTAGCTATTACAATTCAAGGACTTCGAACCCTCCTAGCCACAACATGTGGACAAACCTCCTACATTTTTGGCTAGTGTCTAATGCCCCTGCATCACATTGGCTGCCAACAAGGCAGCATGACTATAACTTGAGGAAGTTATGTCAATAATTTAGCCTTATACCCTCCAGCCCAGCCAAGCCTAATGATAATAAAAACAAAGAAATGGCCTATATCATACCTCATAGAAAACATTATATCACCATTAACCATAGAATATGCCCTCGAATTTAAAGATCAAACAGAGGATGACATCGTTAAAAGTTTCAATAACCAACCAAAAACCAGATCCCATTTGCAATGTCACATGATCAAGGCAAAATTTGATATTGAAGAAGAAGAAGATCCCCTGAAAGACATTCAAGATCAATAAATACCTACCACTTCTGTTTACAATAGCAAAACTATAGAAATTGAACCAAGAAAAACTCTGAACATTAACAAAAATCTAACTGTTGAAGAAGAAGGGAAGATGGTACAACTACTGAAAAAACATAAGGGAGCTTTTGCATGGGATTACCCAGACATGAAAGGAATTGATCCCCAGTTATGTACAGACCACATTTATACAGAAAAAAATGCTAGACCCATTCGCCAACCCCAACGAAAATTAAACCCTCATCTTAAGGATATTGTGAAAGCTGAATTACAAAAACTTTTGGATGTAAACTTTATTTATCTAATATCTGATAGCAAGTGGGTCTCTCCACTAGTAGTTGTGCCAAAGAAGAATGGAAAGTGGAGGATATGTGTAGACTATAGAGAGCTAAACAAAGCAACCCAGAAATACCACTTTCCCCTTCCTTTCATTGATCAGGTATTAGATACATTAGCAGGAAAGAAATTCTTTTCTTTCTTAGATGGCTTCAGTGGATACAATCAGATTCAGATTGCCCCTGAAAAAAAATATAAGACTACTTTTACCTATCCTTGGGGAACATTTGCTTACAGAGTTTTACCCTTTGGTCTATGCAATGCCCCTACCAAATTTCAGAGGGCCATTCTCAGCATCTTTTCAAATTTAATAAATGAAGGGCTCAAAGTATATATGGATGATTTCACACCTTATGGAGATGATTTTGAGCCAGCATTAGAAACATTGGAAAAGGTGTTGCAAAGGTGTATTGCCACCAGGCTTTGCTTAAGCCATGAGAAGTGTTGCATGATGATGACCAAGGGACTCATCTTAGGTCATTATATCTCAGCAGCTGGAATACAAGTAGATCCAGCTAAAATTCAGATAATTTTTTTAATACCTACTCCTACCACACAAACAGAGGTACGTAGCTTTCTAGGATTTTCTGGTTATTATAGAAGATTCATAGAGCATTATTCTCAAATAGCTGCACCTCTATACACACTAATAGGGAATGTTGATTTTATTTGGATAGATAAATGTGACCATGCTTTTGAGGATCTGAAAAATCTTGTATCAACAACCCCAGTGCTAAGGGGCCCAAATTGGGATTTTCCATTCCAAATTTCATTTGATGCCTCAGACACAGCTATTGGAGCAGTCCTTGGGCAGGAAGAAGATAAAAAACCATATGCAATTTATTATATTAGCAAGAATCTATCTCCTGTTGAATTAAACTATACTATGACTGAGAAAGAATTTTTAGCTGTATTACATGCTGTAAATATATTTAGACATTATATAACTAGGTATCCTATAGTTTTATATACAGATCACTCTGCCATAAAAATTTTAACAAATAAAACTGTTACAAATGGTAGAGTAACAAGATGGTTGATTCTATTGCAGGAATTTGACATCACAATAAAGGACCGACCTGGAAAAGAGAATCTTGTAGTTGATTTTCTCTCATGAATGCCAAAACCAATGGACGCAGCAGCAATCAAAGATCAGTTTCCATATGAACATTTGTTTGTTGTTACTGCCAGAACCCCAGGGTATGCTGATGTTGTAAATTATTTAGCAATAGGTAAATTACCTAAGCATCTAATGCCCAATGAACGAAAACAAATAGTACAGTGCAGTACCCGATTCTCTTGGATTGGGGGCTACCTATTTCATACAGGAGAAGATATGCACATTAGAAGATGCGTCCAAGAAGATGAAATATTTGACATCTTGAAAGCATGCTACGACGGGCCATGTGGCAGACATTTCGCAGATCGCGGGACTGGTTACAAGGTTTTACAAACAGGCTATTACTGGCCTACAATTTTTGAAGATGCTAAAAAGTTTGTACAAGCTTGTGATAGTTTCCAAAGGGAAGGATGCCCTAGATAGTCCGATGAAATGCCTTTGAATCCACAGTTAGTAATCGAGCCATTTGAGCGTTGGGCGCTCGATTTTGTTGGTCCTATTAACCCACCATCAAATAAGAAAATATACATACTAGTCGCAACAGAGTATGTTACTAAATGGGTTGAAGCAGAGGCACTTCCAAGAGCTACAGAGGACTCTGTAATACAGTTCCTTTTCCAAATGTTTGTGCGATATCGCCTCCCAAGGGACATAATTATAGATGGATGACTGCAATTTGTAGGTAATAAAACCACTGCAACATTAAAAAATTACCACATTCAACACAAAATTACAACCCCATACCACCCATAGGAAAATGGCCAAGTAGAGAGCACGAATAAGGTGATAGAAGAAATACTTACAAAAAAATTTGCATCACACAGACGTGACTAGGCTTCAAGATTATCGGAAGCCTTATGGGCATACCGAACAACATGGAGAAATACCACTGGGTATTCACCATATCAATTAGTATTTGGAAAAGAACCCATCTTTCCAATAGAATTTGAAATTCAAACATTAAGAACAGCCCAGGAGGTGGGTTTGAATTTAAATGAGGCCTAGGTTAGCAGATTACAACAAATCAAAGAGTCAGATGAAATTAGGCTCTCCGCCCTCCATCACACTACATTAATTCAAAAATAGAGAGAAAAATGGCATGATGCCCTCATTAAAAAGAAAATCTTCCACGAAGGAGATTGGGCACTCCTATATGACTCCAGGTTTCAGGATTTCCCCGGAAAAATCCAGACACGATGGTTTGGACCTAATGAGATATGGAAAGTGCATGACAATGACACCATTACGTTAACTACCATTGATGGATCTGGACATTCTTTCAAAGCAAACGGTCATTGAGTACGACTTTACCACAAACCGCTTAATTGGGAATCCTTTTACCAACAATTGCGGGGAGATTCTACTATGCAGATTCTTGCTAAGGAAGATAACTCCTCCTTAGCATTCATTTACTGAACAATCCCTTTATTTCTGAAATTTTTACATAAGCTTTCCTTTAAATTTTTCTTGTATGAACTGTTTTTTGTACAGATTTTATTTTTCGTGTTGTTCTTCTTAAGGAATCTCTTAAGGAACAACACATCTGCGTGTTCATCTTTTTGCTATTCCTTTTAAAAGGAACAACATTTCCGTTGATTGTTTTTTTTGTTCCTTTTAAAAAGGAACATCACTTCCGTTGATTGTTTTTGTTGTTCCTTTTAAAAGGAACAACATTTCCGCCGATTTATTTTGTTGTTCCTTTTAAAAGGAACATCATTTCTGCCGATTTTATTTGTTGTTCCCTTTAAAAGGAACATCCCCTTCACCATTATTTTTCACTTTCTGTTGTTCCTTCTAAGGAACAACAGTTTCGATTTTGAGTCTTTTTTTAAGTTGTTCCGCCAAAGGATCAACATTTCTTGTTTTTTTTATCTTCTGTTGCGCTTAAGGAACAACTGTTATTCCTATTCCTCTTAAAGGAACAACAGCTTGTGTGTTTTTATATTTTTGTTGTTCCTCCTAAAGGAACTGCAATTTTGCGTGTAGATGTTCTTTTTGTTTTTCCTCTTAAGGAACGACAGCTGTTCCGTCCAAGGAACAACACTCTTTGAGTGCATTTTTTTTTTTTTTAGAACAACATTTTGAGAATTTTTGTGAATTCTTCATGATCCTTTTAAAGAAAATATACAAATTTACGCAAGGACACAAAATTAGAGGTTACTGGAATCAGCATATCAAGGAGAAATTGTAATCTTAAAGAAATTGATGTGTATTGATAAGAAAAAAAGGAAAGGACACAACTATCTATATCACTTTGTTGTCTTTATTTTCACTAAAACTAATTTGATTGACTATTTTTATCATGTTGGTTCTTCCCTAATCCTCATAATTCTCTTTGACTTTTATTATTGAATAAGAATAAGGGCATATTTTCCTCTATTTAGATGTTCAAACTTCTTCCACCATCCCTACTCTGAAGGAGTGTTGAGCCATCCTTTATACATAAATAAGGCAAGTACTATATAAAATAAAAAGAAAAGAAAAAATATATCTATATGATTACTAACAATTCTATGATATGTCAGATGGAGGATAGGGGGTCTCATCAAGAGCCAGCTTACCATGATCACAAGGAAGCAATGAAGTGGCATTCCCATTATGGCCACCACACCAGGGATATGATCCAATGGGCAACTCAGAAAAATAAAAATTCCTTGGAACAAGAGGTCTCATCACGAGCCGACCTGCCCACCTTTCACTCTTTCCTAGTGAATGGAATTTTGATTCATCTGGTTCCCAAGCCAGCACAATGGCCTCCATCATGACATCACAAATCACTTTCCTGGTCATATATAAAGGATTATGGTTCCAAGGGTGAAAAAGAAACTTTGTCAAGGTTATAGACACCTGTGGGAAACAGAGCTCTGTTAATGGTATTGGAGTCATATTTTTCACAAATCAATAGCAATTATAAACCCTTTTCTTATCTCTTTATCTTAATTTTAAATGATATTATGCTCCTAAACCCCTTCATTGAGCCTCTTATACATGAAATATTTTTTATAAATCAGTCATAATGGTTTAAGTGGATAATGACCGCATAAGAAATTTTATTTATGTCAGTTGTCCTTTTCCCTATTTGGGAATCATTACATAGCATTTCCATATCTATTCATGATTTCATAATATGCCTCGATTTCAGTAATTTGATAATTTTTTGATCATGTCATGAATATGTAACGACTGTTGTCCAGTACGTTCCCCCTCATTTTCCAGTCGAGGGTGACCTATCATATTTCAGGGGGGCGCAGGTGACTTCCAAAATATGCCTGCATACGGGTCAATTCCCTATTTTCATCAGATCCCGGAAATAACAAGTTTAACGGTATTTTCCAATATGCACAAGGTGTTGTTCCATTGCCATTTCTGTGTATTATTGTGAGACATTAACAGAGTGCAGGGCTTAGACGAAATGGGAGGGCGAGAAATACTTAGTGAACCTCAAGTACTAATAGTTTCCGACACTGCACGAGAAATTTTGGAGAGAGCAGGGTGGATTACCTACATTACACGACTGCAGCGGCCCCATGAAACTGTGGCCATTGAATTTTTGCAGAACTTGCAGGAGGACCATTCCATAGTGTTAGTATGAATCTTGATTTGAAGTGTACGAAAAAATACCACTTTAGCTGTGCATAAAAAACAACCCTAACAGCAAAATATGGCTGCTAATATCTTCAAATCTGCAGTTAGTTGATCAAGACAAATCCTGCAAAAATCCAGATCTATGCATAAAAAGACATTAAGCAGTAAAAATAAGGTTTATCTCCATGCATCCAATAGACAAGACAAGAACCATATTTTTGAAGAATTTTTATATTAATGGCACCTAGGGGGAAAACAAGAAAGGTGTTTCCAATTCTCCTCAATGGGATGGGTTCTTGGAAGTCCTCAGCACTTTAGATCTAGAATTTCTCTCTCTTGTTGGTGTAGAAAACCCAACAAAACATAGAACTCAAAGGGAGCTCACAAAGCAAATAATAGAAAATATGACAATGATAATGGCTCAAAGTCAGACCAAGAGTATAGATCCAGAGTGATCTAAGAGGCAACAAAAGGTCATGAATGGTAGGAAAAACCCTTCTATTTATAACAAAATATTAGGTCCTTCTAGATCTTTGTGCATGATTAAAATAATATTAACCAAATCTAGATCCACCTTTTATGGAATATTTTATTATATTTGTTGGAGGGGAAAGGAATTTGACTTGGGTTAAATCCCTTTATTTGTAAATAATAAATAAATAAATGATTTATTTATCATTTTAAGGAAGTGGTTGAATGATAATTAAATAAATAATGATTTATTTAATTATTTATAAATGATTTAGTCATATTTAACAAGGAATATTATTTAAATAAGATTTAAATAATTATTCCTAGAAATTAATAAGATAAATAAGGATTTATCTAATTAATTTCCTTGTTTTGGGTTAAATATGTCCAGGAATAATATTTAAATTACTATTTAATTAATTATTCCATTAGGAAAACCAAACAAATATAGATTTGTTTAATATTTCCCCTTGGGGTTTCTTGTTTAGACCATAAACAACCTAATAAATGTGTTTTATTAAGTTATTTTACATACTGAAAGCAATTTACTTAGGGTAAAATTGGTCTTACAAGGTGTACTTGGGTTCATCTAATGATAATAAGTTAGATGACCAAAAAATGGTGTAACATATTGCCCCCCAGCGTGTGAGTGTTAGGAGCAAATAGTATGACCGAAGTATGCTATAAGAACTCAATCACCAGACATCAAAAGAGAAGTCAGAGAGAGAAATGTAAGGTAGACTAATGTTCTGAAGAACTAGACCCTAAGGAGATGAGACTTACAAGTGCGACAAGTCTCCTTTTATGAATGGGTACATGTGCTAAAGGCGGCGGGGGAGGCATACCTATGCCTGCCGAGACAAAGTAGAAAAGAATAGTGCGTCCAGTAAACAAGGGACTGAACTGTAAAGTACGTGCTAGCATAAACATGAGCCAGATAAAAGATATAATGATGAATCCCACATACATGTTGTGCCTAGGATAACAGCCAGGACTTATACAATAATATCTGAGCACATGAGATACAAATACAACCCCAATGCCCCTATAAACAGGGAAGGGCTCACAAAATCTGACTGATACATGCAAATCAAAGAGGCGCTGCAAGCGGCTAAGGCCGACATCATCAAATATATGGAGCTGCATCGAAGGCGGTGATGAATAAGTCATCCGGGCATGTGGGGGGCTACCTGTAGGGCCACCTCCTCATGAGGGTTGGGACATCTCACACACACCCAGGAATCATCGATATCAGCTCCTGCATCACTGAACCATCAAGTATACGGATCTCGATCATGCTGAAAGGAGCTGGAGCTGAGAAACAATCAAGTCAAAGGGAAATAAGGAGTCCTTGTGCCTGATCCGAGACACCGAACAAGAGTGGAAGCTGGAACTAAGGTACACCGCCCTCTAGACTTGTCTTCTGGAATGAATGAGCTGATGTCGACAAAAGGAGGTTCGCCATAGGTGAGGCAATAAGGGATCCTAAACTAAGGCACGAGAGAAAATAGTTGAGCGACTGACAGAATGACACCAATGATGATGATGAAATGGGGGGTACTGAGTAGCGAATGAACGACTTCCCTTGTTAAAGCATAAAGGGCATGGATGACCTGGTAGCGACTGACACAATATCATGAGGGATAGGGGGCAGTGGGACTGAAGGCCATAATGTGCAACATGAGAGAAGGACCAAGCAATGAAGGATGGGGGACTATAGCGGGATACAAAGGGACTCAGGATAGACTCCATGAATGAAATGATGAGTCAACTCAGATGCTCTATACAAGGGCGACTTGATGGTGCTGCCACACAATAAAGGTCCAATGGGGGACCATAAAAACATGAGTACAAGATGGTAACTCACGACGAACATCAACACGAGCATGGACAAGTATGGAGGCCAAGTGGTTCCCCTAGTATGAGTGTTGCAAGTGAAGAAATTAAATTTTGAGGAGGGGTGAAGTGATGCTTCCTAGATAAAATGTGTCATGGTGAAGTATCAAGTCACTAAAAACTAACAGATACCCATTTGAGGGCTCGGTGAGAGATTTCCAATGGTACAGATGGTTCATCAAACTAAGCTACGGTTTGGCCACAATAGGCGAAAGAAAAATTAGGGGTTTTCTTTTAATAAGGAATCTTCCCTCCAAATTCACTCATTTGCAGGTGGAGCTATGGTGAATTTAGTGAGGAGAGAAGGCCCTAAATCATGCGGCGATCGTAGCAGCCAAACTGACCGTTGGAATTGAGATCTGTCAGTTGCAGGTAAGAGGCCTAATCCTACCCTTTCATTTCAATGGATTGAAAGTTCAGTTTAGGTACCCAGAGCTCATGAACAGGCCAGGTCGCACTTTTTGGGGTCTATTCTGTGACCTGGGTAGCTAGTACTGGGCAGAAAACTAAGACCTGTCCCAGGAAATGACCTGAAAAGTGCGACCTGTTAGAGAAAGGGGGTTTCAGTGCTATTTTTGGCTGAGATGTGGGATTTTTATGGTTGAGGGGCATAGGTGCCCCCAAGCATGTTGTGGTCATGCCAAAATGTATTTAGAAAAAAGGGGAATCTAAACACATTTTAATGATGTGGTGCGCCATTTTTTTTCGTTATGGTTATGCAGTTTGAGAAAGGAAATTGAGGATTACCAATCTCTTTTAGTACTGCATATATGAATCAAATGGACTTTAAGTTTTTGAGTTGGCATACCTGGTGTCACTATCCCAAAGAGAGGAATTGGAGATAATGAACTGATGCTCTCCTAGAAAACCCATAGGTGGGTCAACAACAATGGCTAAGAGACTAGGTTGTTGATGCAATATGAAGGAATGATAAGGGGTATCATCCCTAGAGTGATCTAAAGTGATATGGGACTCTAGAGGTTCGTTTAAATGTGGAAGAATAATGGTACTAAATTCGACACGTCTAGATACACTAGGAGAATTGTGGAGAATTGCTTCTCCTGGTCTCTCAAATATGGGTGCCCCCTTACCCAAACATTGGGTTTCAATGTAGTGGCCACAAGGTGTATGTGGTTCGAACGCATGGGTTCGATGTAAGGGGGAATAGATAAAGTCAGGGGTGGTGATTTCTTCCATAATGTCGTCATCGTGATAGAAGATGGGGTGACTAGTGGAAGAAATACCACCTGATGTAGCGAAGCTACCTAACTCATCATCATGAGAAGAGAGGTTCGCATGCGCATCGTCACAAGGGGTGAAAGAAGAGTAAGTAGATAAAGGAGATACCGATGTTGAGCCCAGGGTGATCGCGGAAGGGAGGTCAAGCGAAACATCAGGGGAAGTCTCCAAGGGGACTTCCACCGAGGGTCTCATGGATGATGATAGGTAGAAAATGGTGGACGAAGGCTCCGTCATCTCGACATTAGGAGGGGGAATGTCAATGGGAGTGGGTAAATCCTAAAGCTGACCTGAAGCATATTATGCAAGTATGGGAGAGGCAGATTGATTTTGTTCAACCTCATACTCTCGAACTACCTCTAAAGAGGCGCAGTAATGCATCAGTTGGAGACAATGGTGGGAATAATGGCCATGGACACCACACAAAGCACAGGGTTTGTTGGTGCGAATAGTCTTTGGGTTCTTGGCTATGGACGAAGAAGGAACAGAGGGTTCAGGGACCATAGACTCAAGGAACGCGACTTTAACCATGGGTTTAATACGGGGCAATTCGGGACAAGTATGGGTGGCATGACTGACGACATCACACAAGGCACAAGGCTTTGTGGGTGGAGGAGGGGCAAGGTCAGTCGGGGTGGCCTTGTCTTTAGATGCCCCCTTGCGAGCTTTGCCTTTCTTTCTCGGAGCTATCACAATAGGAGAAGGGTCTTGTTGGGGTGCGGGTGGCACTGTAGCAATGTAAGAAGCTAGGGGAGCCGGTTGAACCGATGTCAAAGCAAGGTAGGGTTTGGGGTGACCAAGTGGGGTAGCGGCTGGAGGGTCAAGGTACCAGACAGGAATACACAGGGTCAGGTTGGGGAGAGAAAGGGTGGCCATGATGGGAACCAAATAGACTCTATGATGGGGAGCAAGAAAAGGTATCTGACTAGTGGGGTAATGACTAGGAGGGACGGCTCCAAGATGGTTGAGGCTTGGTGGAACCGACCTAGGAGGATAGAGGAGATCATGGGTACCAGTTGTAAGAGAAGGGATAGAAGGAGGAGGTCCGGCTGGCTAAGACGAAGGGATAGGAGTAGGTTGCGGTAGGTGAGATTGAGGTGGAGGTTGTTGACTAGTCGAAGCGTGCCACTTAAGGGCAGCCTAAGACGATTTCATCATGCAAACATTCGAGAAGCTGGGTTCAAATATAGGGGAGGGGGAAGACCAGGGAAGGTTCCAAGAAAATAGGAGTCTTTTTAGACGTTGGGAGAGACACTGGTCAAAGAATAGACGGTTTGATTATTGGCTACAAAAGAGATGGTCATCTTAGGGGAGGTCTGAGATTTTGGCTCATGATACATCAACTGGTTAATGGTGACTATATTTCCATTATGAGGGAAGGAAATCTTGTGGTATACCATAGATGGGACAGCAGACGTGGCATAGGTGTAGCTACACCCCAGAAGAATGTTATAATCAAGAGGGGCATCGATGACTTCAACGTCAACACAAACAGTCTTGCCTACAAGAGTGATAGGACAATTACGGAATAGGCTAATGGGTTGGGAGGCTTGGCCATCCCACGCTAGAAGGGTGATCGTGGAAGGGGCTAACTCAAGAGATCCAATTTGTTTCCAAACCAAAGTGGACATCACACAGGTGGATGCCCCCTCATCAATGATACACCGAGAAACGTTAGCATTCCAGATTTTGATTGAGTTTTGGAAAGCTACGAAAGCAGGAAGAGGAGGATGTTATGATTGATGGGTGTCGAAAACAATCAATTGGTCATCAGCAGGATCTACAGCACCCATGGAAGATAGTAGAGCCTTCTTTTGAGAAGGGCATGACTGGAGGAGTTCCAATGTTGAAATGGCAGCAGGAGATTGTGCCAAATCATCTACTATGCTATACAAATGAGCAGCTCGACCAGAAGCGACATTTCAGCGTAATGGTCCCTTAGGAACCTTGGTATGAACCTAAAATTTGGGATGAGGGATAGCTAAGGGACCATGGGATGTCGAAAGAGGCTCTATAGAACCTGAAGAAGGGGACTCAGGGACAGATAGAGAAGGAGGCTTGGGGTACTGTCGGGACCGAGTTTGAAGGTTAAGGTCGAAGGTTATAGGTTGATCAGAGTTCATCATGAGGATCTGGTAATTGGAGGAACTAGAAGGGGAAGGTTGAGTGGACACATGTCCGTTAGGTGGTTGGGTGGCCACGAATCCTTGCTGGGGGAAAGGATTGGTAAACACAGCCAGTTGAGTAGTGGCCACATTAGGGGGAGCAGTAGGGGAGGCATGTTGTCCTCGCAATGTGGCTTGATACTCCCAAATTTTCCACATCTATGGTAAAAGGGGAAAATCATGAGTGTACTGACCGTAAACACCGCAACACGAATAAGGCTTATTTGTACGAATAGGCCTGTCTGGCTTGGGCTAAGTTCCCTGTTGTTGGTTAGCAGTGTTAGAGTCAATACCTTGAGGATTAGGTCCACTAATACCAGGGGAAAATTTATTTTTATTGCCTTTCATCTACTTTTGAGAGGAAGGAGGATTAGTCGTGCCCTTCTGTGCAAATACTTTCCTCTAAGGGGGTGGTAATTGTAGTTGCGAGGGTTGAGAAGGCATGGGAGGTGGAGGTGCAAATGCTGGAGGAGCTGGGGCACTAGGCTGTGGATAAGGATAATGGTTAGGTTGGGTAACATTGAGGTAAGAAGGAGGTTGGCCAAAAGGATGAGGCATGTCGTATCCTGGATACATGGTACGTGGAGGGCGAAAAGTGCTGGAGGTGTTGGCCCCTCCCAGAGGAGGTTGAGCGTATGGATGGGAAAGAGCTCCAATGATACTATTGGCGGAATGAGATTCCCCCGGGGTGTTAGCGCCACCGGGTCTGGGGAGGTTAGGAAGGACGGTATAAGCATAACCAGACTGAGCATAGATGAGGTCATATTTCAAGGCTATTTGGAGGGAAGCTTCTTCGGTTTGAGGGAATTTTGATGCGACATCTCTGGCGATGGCGGGTAAGAGAGATCTAAGGAACCAGTCCATGTAAACACGATCTTCGAAGATGGGAGCTCGACATAGGCTCTTTCTTCTCTGCCATTCTTGAACATGATCGGATAGACGGGTCGCATATGATTGACGGAAAGAATTCAAGAGTTCGGTACTAGTGCCGTATAGGAGAGGGAGCTTGAAATAAGATAAGAAGGCTCGGGCAATGGTAGCAAAGGTGGTATGGGAAGAGGAGGTCTGATCAACATACCACTTAGAAGCTTCACCTGTAAGCGTGCATTGGAACAACCGAAGACGGATGGAATCATCGGTAATGGAATTGAATGAACACTGCATGTGGAAAGATCAGATATGGTTGGTTGGATCTTGTCTAGCAAGGCCTTCAAACTTGGGAATGTCAGAGGGGAGCTTGGTTGGCATAGCAGGCCAACAAACATCATGGTGGATAGGGTCATTGATCAACTGATTGAAATCGAGGAGACTGAGACCTACTATGCAAGGGAGCAAGGCGACAGCTGAGGTAGTTCCTGTGGTGGTTCCGCTAGTAGCATTCTAGGCAATAGGGCCAGGATTACCGCTAGAATTAGGCCTTGGACAAGACATAGTGAAGGTGATAGGGGGGAACCAGAAGGAGAACCCAATGAATCAGAAGAGGAGTTGGAGTGCAGAATTGGAGGAGGACTAACTCGATGACGGCGGGAAGGAGTAGGTTGACCAACCAGAAACTGAGGATGAAGGCCAAGAAGTCTCTGGGATATACACCTTGGGGGCACAATGATGAAAACACATACATGACACAGAGGGAAGAAGAACGACCAACAAGGGCAGGGAGGTGTAGAATCAAGTGATTACAATGTCGAAACAAGGGCAGAGAGGTGCAGTGTCAATTGATTTTACAATGTTTTAAAGTCTTTGCCTGGCGGTGTTAACCAGACTCTTATTCACTTAGGGTGAGTGTGTGGCATGCGTTAATTTTAATTTTTAAAGCCAAACGTTTTGAGAGAAAAAGAAAAAGTGTGTTGCGTAACTGAAAATAAACCTGCAAAGAGTAGCATATAATACTGAAATAACAGAAAATTAACAGCTAACAATGCATCAATCTAACCTAAGGAGGCGGGTCTTTCAAAAACTAGTCTAATAGAAGGAAAAAATCTAGTCAAAACACACTGAAAATAAGCCAATATATCTAAAGTCGGGAGGGACAGGGATCTAAAGGATAAATCTACTGAAAATAAGTGTAGAAAACAACAAAGAGATAGAGGCAAGGTTGTTGTGAAAGAGGAGGCAAAAAGCTAAAGGCACTAGGGAAAAGGAGGTGACCCTAAAGGTAAACCAAAAAAAAACTATATGAGGTGATTTGGATGGAAAAATAGCTGATCTAAAAGGGATCTGAAGAGGAGGTATCATATCTGTAAAAGAAATGGCTGAAACTCTGAAAATTTAGACACCTGCAATAGCTAAAACTCTTCCACAAAAAGTGGAGGGTAATGAAGCCCTAGGGGGATATTTTCCCACTTAGTTGAGTAAAACATAACAAGAACAGGTCTAAACGGGTGGAGACGGAGGCTGGACAACCTTGACAGAAGCTTCAGACAAACCTAGAAAACTTTTAGAAAAAACTGCAAAAAAAAGTGCAGGTTAGAGGTTCTGACTCGTTTTCTGTCCAAGTCGTAGTTTTGAGGCTGAAAAGTGTGTCCTGCAATCCAAGTTGCAGGTTTAGGGCCGAAAAGTGTGACCTGCAGTTCCGGGTCTTGCGGTGGTAGATTTTAGAAAAAGTTGTCGTCTCAGTTGCGGCCGATGTCTGTTACCTACATAATAGGGCCAAAAACATGCGGAAGTTAGAAATTTTAATGTTTTAGGGTTTTATGGGTGAAAAACAACATAAAAAGAGGAAAAAAAAAAAAGCTAAAGAGAAACCCTAGGGTTTAAAGTAGCTGGATATGTAGGAATATGAAAAACGACAGTGGTCGTAATTGAAAACCCGTGTGGAGTCACCAGTTGTTAGGATGAATCCTTAGTGTAAGTGTACGAAAAAAGACCCTTTTAGCTGTGCATAACAAACAGCCCTAACAACAAAAGATGGCTGCTAATATCTTCAAATTTGCAGTTAGTTGATCAATACAAATGATGCAAAAATCCAGATCTATGCATAAAAAAACATTAAGCAGTAAAAATAAGGTTTTTCTCCATGCATCCAATAGACAAGACAAGAAAAATATTTTTGAAGAGTTTTTATATTAATGGCACCTAGGAGGAAAACAAGAAAGGTGTTTCCAATTCTCCTCAATAGGATGGGTTCTTGGAAGTCCTCAGCACTTCAGATCTAAAATTTCTCTCTCTTGTTGGTGTAGAAAACTCAGACAAAACATAGAACTCAAAGGGAGCTCACAAAGAAAATAATAGAAAATATGACAATGATAATGGCTCAAAGTCAGACCAAGAGTATAGATCCAGAGTTATCTAAGAGGCAACAAAAGGTCATGAATGGTAGGAAAAACCCTTCTATTTCTAACAAAATATTAGGTCCTTCTAGATCTTGGTGCATGATTAAAATAATATTAACCAAATCTATATCCACCTTTTATGGAATATTTTATTATATTTGTTGGAGGGGAAAGGAATTTGACTTGGGTCAAATCCCTTTATTTGTAAATAATAAATAAATAAATGATTTATTTATCATTTTAAGAAAGTGGTTGAATGATAATTAAATAAATAATGATTTATTTAATTATTTATAAATGATTTAGTCATATTTAACAAGGAATATTATTTAAATAAGATTTAAATAATTATTCCTAGAAAATAATACGATAAATAAGGATTTATCTAATTAATTTCCTTGTTTTGGGTTAAATATGACCAGGAATAATAATCAAATTACTATTTAATAAATTATTCCATGACGAAAACCAAACAAATATAGATTTGTTTAATATTTCCCCTTGGGGTTTCCTGTTTAGACCATAAACAACCTAATAAATGTGTTTTATTAAGTTATTTTACATAGTGAAAGCAATTTTAATTAGGGTAAAATTGGTCTTACATGGTGTACTTGGGTCCATATAATGATAATAGGTTAGATGACCAAAAAATGGTGTAACACGGAGTAAGAGGAAGGCAAATAACATTGACAGATGTAGTAATTGCTGAGGTGTCCAGTCTACCAACAGTTGGACCCATATGGACCCATAAAAAATTGAGACTTCAAGAGGCCATGAACATCTTTCAAGATGAAGGAAAAACCCTGACCGTCAAAAGAAAAGGGGTCCAACCGAAAAATCTGGGGGAACCATGGGCAGAACTGGCTAGATTAGTGCAAAGATACATTACATCCGACGGAAGAAAGGATGTGGTAATACCACGCCACCTCAAATTATTAGCAGTACTAAAACATAAATGTGCTGTGAATTTGCTTGCATATTTAAATTTTTTACTGCATGACGTTGCTTTGAGCATAAGGAAATCCTATCATACAAGGATGGTAGTAAGCCACCATTGTTTAATTCGATTAATAGTTAGTTACAGTCTTGCTCAGCAGCAAACTAGTTGGGAAGAATTGTTATTTTCGATAGACGGGGGAACAACCTTACCTACCCCAAAACAAAAAATAATCACCAACACAGCAAACAAACCTCTAAAAAGTAGACAGTCCTCCAGATTAAGAAGAAGCAGGGGAATGTTGGGAAACCTCCAGAGTAGCAGCAACCAACCCTTAGAATTACCTAGTTCTGGAGATGAGCAACCCCCACAATTGGAAGGAGGAGAAAATCAGGAAGAGGAAAAAACTAAATGAACCAGTGTAGAAGAAAGAGAGGGAGCGGAACCTCCAAAAACCTCCAGCGCAAGTCCACCACAGAGTCCATTGCAGGAGGACAAATTGGCCCAAATTTTGGCTAATATGTGTGAGTATATGCAACCCCAGAGTCCGCTCAACCTCAATATTGAGGCAGAGAAATCACAGGAACATTCTGTCCACAGCAAGGATACATCCGAGGAAATGCATGACGAGGAGGAGGCAGAAGTAGAAGCCCCTTAGGAAATAACAGATCAAACTAGGGTTTCCTCCCCTGAGGAACCTAGTCAGGATAACGTGAACACTAAAGAAGTGTTCCAAATAGAGAATGTGGAAACAAGCCAAGAAAAGAGCACAGTCCCTGAAGAAAAAAACCCAGCTGAGCAGCCAATTCCAGAAAAGGAAACAGTTGTTCCTCTCAAGAAAAAGAAGAAGAAGAAAAATGAAATTAAGCAGCTATGGAAGGAACAACAAAATATGCTAAAATTAGTAAAACAACTCAGACAGAAGATAAGGGTTCTGAAAAGGGGAAAATCTCTAAAGGAACCCCGAAAACAAGGGATGCAGCCATCCAAACGGAGCCCCATAATACGAGGGCCATGGAGACTCAAACCGAGCCCATATTCATTCAGGATAGAAACGAACAGCAACCAGTTGTTCAAGACATAGTTGCCCAAACCGAAAATGTACAAGTCTGTAATAAAGATGGTTAGACCGAGGCACTTCCCTCTAGCAGTATGGCCAACCAGAAATTTTGCAATAGAGAGACACAGACTGTAGGAACTCGATATTGTAATAAGAAAACCCAGGTAGATCTTCAACCCAAAAAAATTTTGATAAACAACGACCTTGGTATAGAAAAACTCCGAGAGGATCTGGCACAGGCTCAGCGAACTAGGGAAAAGCTCGAAGAAGAGATTGTTCCTAGGGAAAAGTACTAAGATTTACAACAGCAATTAAAGGACATCAACACATCAGAGGCAGAAGCCTTCGATAAATGTCGGAGGGCAGAAGAAAAATTTGAAGAGGTAAGGAATAGACTACGAACATTCATGAATCAAATGGATACTCTATGTTGTCTATAAACATATTTTCTAGCATGTAGGTCCCTTGCCAAAAATTATGCTTTGTTTTTGTTAGAAATATATTTGCAGTTAAAAATTAAAGCTGTTAAGGCATGAAAACCTATATAATTAAAAACTGTAGATGATTTTATAAACTTCTGCAAACTCTATGGAGTAAAAGTTCAACGCTTACTCTATGAATTTTATTTGCACAAAATTATGTTGGCATAGGAAATGGAGATAAATCCTAGTCCTTTTGTGGGTGATGTCCAATATCAAGCATTCATTTCATTTTTTGTTAACCAGTTAAAATGGCTCAAGGCCTATAACACTTTTCAGAGACAAGAAAATGGGTTAGACCTTTGGGTTAGGGGTGAACCGAGACACCCATTACAATTATGTGCTAGGCAGAAAAGCTTAATGACAAAGGAGGGTGTGATCCATACATTGGGACCCATCCAAAAAGCAATCGTCTTGGATGGGGTAGAATATTTTCTGTCCATCAGAGACCAGGCCGTAGTAGCAGCTAAACTCCAATGGAAGATTTCCAATCGGAATATTCAAGACAAAGATCCATTCAATTATAAAAATTTTGGGTTAGCTGCCAACCGCCTGGTTATCTATAGAAACCTCATCTTGAGAGAAGGCTCGTATTGGTTAGGTTTTAGATTTCGAAGCCCTATTATTTGGTATCCTACAGCAGACTATAAGGCCAAATATGAATTACCTGAAGGGCAGACATGGCATATTTTTGAAGTTTTAGCTGCAAATCATGGTTTTAGACCACCTAATGAAAAACCCTCTCCAGCTTATTCTCTAATTGCTTTACATGTAAACTATGGTTTTCATGAGGACATGAAAAAGGGTAAGCAGGGGGGTGTGTTGAGCATTGGAAAAGGTATTAATTTTCCATGTATTTCTTTATCTTTTTCCTTTAATCATAACTCCTTTATATTCTAGAATGGTAATATATTGAAGAATTATAATAGAATTAAGGAGATTAGTGATTGTTTCAAATTGATTAAAGATTGTCTTTTCTTATATGCAGAAAATAGATGAAGTGGGAAGCCACCATTTAAGAGAAAAATACAAAGCAGAAATAACTGTTGTCCCTTCAACAAAAGGCCATATCTAGACAGGAAGGTTGAGATTGGAGTGCACAGTCAAAGGAAGGAAAGGAACAGCGTGGAATCAACACAAGAAGACAAAACGATAACTGAAGATAGAAAATAGAGCGAATCCCTCAGGATATCTTGATCCTGAGGGATTGCTGCTCAAAGCTTATCTGTATTTCTTGTTTTGTCCGCTGGCTGTTATAAAAGGACAATGCTTGTTGCCGTTCCATTATTTGATACTGGAGTGGTTCGGCGGTGCTTCACTAGCAGATAAGGGCCTGGCCCTGGTGGATCCACTTGCTATCTGTAGCATTACTTTCAAATTCCAGTCGTGTGATGGTTTGCTTTAGTTCTCATTTCTGTTAGTCGCATTGCTTCACAGTTTCCATGTTTTATGGCTTACTGTTCAATGTTTTATGAAATCGGTTTGTTGCATCAGTTGTGAGTGAATTGCGTTGCTATTCCTTTCCAACATAACAGGATTATTTATTCTTCTGTAACTTGTATTGTTATGCTTCTTAGATATAAAGTTTCGATGTTCAAAATTTGTTGTTCATTTCCATTAAATAGCTTTGTTGTTCATTTCTGATAACTAGCTTTACTGTTTATTCCTTTCTTGTAAGTATTTGGTTTCCTTCAGAATGTTATTGCAGAGAGCGTGTTTATTCTATTTCCATTAGCAGCATTATTGATTGAACTCAGTTATGATTTCCAATTAGTTGTTTATTGTGGAGTGTAAGATCATAAACTGTAAAGGACATTGGTTATTACTGTCTAAGTTCTCAGATTGAGGATCTTGTTTATGCTTGATTTAATTTACATCAGTTGAAAGAGGAAAGAGTTATTACTACTGCATCCTTGAATGATAATTTCCGAGTGAGTGATTGGATTTTAGAGCTTTAAGTTTCATGTAAATGCAATTAGATTTCATTTTCAAGCATCCGTTTACTCTTGTATTTGAAAACATTGTACTGCAAATTGGAGAGCATTACTCTTAAATTAAATTTCCACCTCAGACTAAGTACACTCTTGAGATAAAAAGTCATACCTGGATTGATAATTAATGTAGGGTAAGTAGGAGTTAAAAATACACCTTTTATAACTCAAAATTTTGGCGTCGTTGCTGGGGAGAGTGTAGCTATTTAGAAAGAGTGATGTATATTTGATTTTCCCTGCTAAGGAAGAACTGGGTATTAAAAACGGAAGGTAAGAACCTACATAGCAAATGAGGAACATTCTCGTTCACTTGCCCACTTCATAGCAGAACTGCATAGAAGTTAAAGGTAAGAATGAATGCTTGCGTTTTTTTAATGACTAGAAAATCAAATCAAAACAAAATTCCTCCCAAACCTAAAAAACCTAAGGGACCAGTGACCCTTGGGAGAATAACATTTATCAAAAACATAATTTATAAAGCTGAATCTCAGCCATCAGTAGGCCCTAGAAAAATTTCTTCTAGAAAACCTACTAGCTCCCTTCGGGCCACAGAATCACCATATGTAGCTTTTGCTGAGGTTCATATCCAAACAAAAGAGACTGAGCAAGATTCTCAAGAAATTGAGAATTCTCGCCCAATTTCTTTACAAGGAGGGAACTCTAGTAATCTCCGCGAAGGAGGAGGAGAAACAGGGGAAATAGAATAACCAAGATCCCCTTTTCAATTAATCCAAACACTAAGCAGCCCAGATAAGGGAAGTGCTGTCAAAATCATCCAAAACAAAGCTGAAGAACCTGAAGATCCAAAATCCCCTAGGATAATAGTTCAGCAAGGGACACTCATTATCCCAGACCAAGGAAGTTTTGTTAAGGTCATCCCTACTCCTTCTAGTCAGCCTAGGAATAATTCCCTAGAAATCCCAGAAGGATATTGGCACATATTTGATCAAATGGCCCATAACTAGCAACCACCCCAAACTTCCACACTGAAATATCCCATTGTGGACACTGTAGTTAATGCACCTATGAAGGCCATTCCTCTCCAGCATATTACTACATTCCATGGCTTAACATCGGAAGATCCAGATGCATTTCTATTTGAATTCGATGTATTATGTAGGGGGTATGACTATACCACCGATCCCCAAAAGCTAAAATTATTCCCCTCCACATTAAAAGGAGCAGCTCTACGATGGTTTATTGGGTTAGGTGGAGGTGTTATAAATGACTGGGATCAGATGAAAGCTACTTTTCTAAAGAAATATCAGGATTATTGTAGGTCCAAGGAATTAAAGGATGAAATATTTCAGATGACGACAAAACCTAATGAAACATTGGAGGAATATGTAGAATGCTTTCAATATAACCTCCTGAGATCACCTTATGCATCTTTACCCTTACCTGATAATGTGTTAAAAACTACATTAATTAAAGGGATGAAGGAACAATGGGTTTAAACATTAAACATCATGGGCAAAGGTGACATATATCAGGAAAATTTTGTTGACGTTATTGATTTATGTATCAGGAGTTCGAGAGGCAACACAAGACTAAAACCAGCAGAACATGACATGATCAGAAGGGATAGCAAGACCTCTGGTGGAGGTATAACCCGCACAGACTTGGACTTTATCCAGCAGGCACTCTTTATGGCTATGTTTCTTTTTACATCTAGGGTAGAATATTGCCAAATTTTGTTCTGCTTCTGCTTGCTTTTGTTTAGCTTGCATGATATCGAGTTGCGTTGTCATAGTCCCTAGAATATCAGTCCATCAGGGACCAGGTCGTAGTAGTAGCTAAAATCTGATGGAAGATTTCTAATCAGAATATTCAAGACAGAGAGCCATTCAATTATAAAAAAATTTAGTTAGCTGTCGACTGCCTGGTTATCTATAGTAACCTCATCTTGAAAGAAGGCTTGTATTGGTTAGGTTGTAGATTTTGAAGCCCTATTATCTGGTATCCTGCAACAGACTATAAGGCAAAATATGAATTACCTGAAGGGAAAACAGGGCATATTTTTGAAGTTTTAGCTACAAATCATGGTTTTAGAACACCTAATGAAAAACCCTCTCATATCTATTCTCTAACTACTTTACATGTAAACTATGGTTTTCATGAGGACATGAAAAAGGGTAAGCAGGGGGGTGTGTTGAGCATTGGAAAAGGTATGAATTTGTCATGTATTTCTTTATCTTTTTCCTTTAATCATAACTCCTTTATATTCTATAATGGTAATATATTGAAGAATTATAATAGAATTAAGGAGATTAGTGATTGTTGCAAATTGATTAAAGATTGTATTTTCTTATATGCAGAAAATAGATGAAGTGGGAAGCCACCATTCGAGAGAAAAAGACAAAGCAGAAATAACTGCTATCCCTTCAACAAAATGCCATATCCAAACAAGAAGGTCGAGATTGGAGCGCACAGTCAAAGGAAGGAAAGGAACAGTGTGGCATCAGGGCAAGAAGACAAAATGATAACTGAAGATAGAAAATAGAGCGAATCCCTCAGGATCTCTCGATTCTGAGGGATCTTTGCTCAAAGTTTATCTGTATTTCTTGTTTCATCTGCTGGCTGTTATAAAAGGACAGCGCTTGTAGAAATCAAGCAAGCATTATGTATTATGATTATTCAAATTTCCTATGGTATTTTCATGATTTCTCATCGACTCTCGTTGGTTAAAACAGAGTGCGATTTCTTTTAAACTCTCTTACATATGATTAATATATAACCCGGTTGTCGTTCCATTATTTGATATTGGAGTAGTTCGGTGGTGCTTCACTAGCGGCTAAGAGCTCGGCCCTGGTGGATCCACTTGCTATCTATACCATTACTTTCCAATTCCAGTCGTGTGATGGTTTTCTTTAGTTCTCATTTCCGTTAGTCGCATTTCTTCACAGTTTCCATGTTTTATGGCTTACTGTTCAATGTTTTATGAAATTGGTTTGTTGCATCAGTTGTGAGTGAATTGTGTTGCTATTCCTTTCCAACATAACAAGATTATTTATTATTTTGTAACTTGTATTGTTATGCTTCTCAGATATAAAGTTTCGTTGTTCATAATTTTCTGTTCATTTCCATTAAATAGCTTTGTTGTTCATTTTTGATAACTAGATTTACTGTTTATTCCTTTCCTGTAAGTATTTGGTTTGCTTCAGAATTTTATTACAAACAAATTGTTTATTCTATTTCCATTAGCAGCATTATTGATTAAACTCGGTTATCATTTCCAATTAGTTGTTTACTGTGGAGTGTAAGATCATCAACTAGAAAGGACATTGGTTATTACTGTCTAAGTTCTCAGATTGAGGATATTTTTTATGCTTGATTTCATTTATATCAGTTGACAGAGGAAAGAGTTATTACTACTGCATCCTTGACTGATAATTTCCGAGTGAGTGATTGGATTTTAGAGCTTTAAGTTTCATTTCATTGCAATTAGATTTCGTTTTCAAGCATCCGTTTACTCTTTTATTTGAAAACATTGTACTGCAAATTGGAGAGCATTAATATTAGATTAAATTGCCGCCTCAGACTGAGTACACTCTTGAGATAAAAATTCGTACTTGGATTGATAATTAATGTAGGGTAAATAGGAGTTAAAAAGACACCTTTTATACCTCAACACCTTAGAACAACAAAACTAATACAGTATTTTCAGATCACGTGACGTGGCTTGAAAGGGTCCCCCTATATCGCGTCAGTGGAGTTATAAGGACGGTGGAGGAGAAACAATTATTTAGCGGTGAAAAAGGTAAAGTAGAAGAATGAAGAGGAAAGACGGAGAAGGTAAGGTTTTAGTGATTTTCAAGGGAAATGAAGTGCAAAGAGGAAGTGTGGCGGGTGAACTAGTATCAATCTCCACCGTTGATCGATCAAATCCAATGGTCCTCACTGCTTCCTGATGGTGGTTTTCCAAATTTATTTCTTTCTATTTGTTCGTAGAATACACGTTCACGACTTGACCCGCTTATGGTGCACGACTCTGCCCTTGTTTTTTTTGCCTTAATTGCTTCTTTGTTGCCTTTGTCTTTGCCAATGGTCTAATGCTTTGAAGAACATTTTGAATATTGAAATTTATGTAAGATATGAAAAATTTTCAAAGAAAAAGTACACAGTCACCTTGTGATACTATAAATTACAGAGTTCTAACAGTGGCTCCAGTTGGGGATGGCATCTCCTCCAGGAGGTGTCAAGAACACCGCAAACTAGTGGCTTGTTCCATTGAGTTAATCTCACCCTTTTATCTTGATTTTCCAAGCGCTTTGTGACTGGAAACTAGCTGGTTGTTCCTCCTGACTTTGAATGATATAAATAGACTATATGCTTGGACAACCAACTTATTAGCATGCTGAGATCTTAACTAAAACTACAATTGCACTTGTCCACTGCAATCCATCAAGTTGAACATACTGCTATGCCTTGAAAACTTTAATGGTGAGACCAAAAACTAGTCTGAAACACACTGATATGAAAATAAAAAACAATCTAAAACTAAGATTTGAAAGCTGCTCAGATTGTTGAGCTTATTTGCACCCATACCTACCCTAATATACTGAAATGGCTACCCTTATAAACAATACAATAATGCCAGTGTAGCCATTCAAGCAACTATTCTAATATATTTTTTCTTTCATTGCTCTTCATCGTGTTCAAAGACAAACCTGACAATGGTGTTTGATAGAAATTCCCAGCCTAATCTTGTTTACATGGATTTTGGTACCTTTGAAAAAAAAATGTGATGCCATAAATATGTCCAGGCTTTGAATAGAACAATTCCTCCATATAGATAGCCACTGGATCAAGATAATCTTGATTTATTTATGGGTATTTTGACTCAGTCAACTCAACTTCATACCTTGGTACTGCAGATGTTCTCTCCCGGTCTACAATCAACTCGGAATA
>CM076575.1:1058347990-1058402835 GCA_034641835.2 Pinus albicaulis | reverse complement strand
GCATTAAAGCACAAAGGTATGGATTCAACCCTAATCACTTCATTATCTGATTTAGCCCCTGTGACTTCATCTAGTACTTGATATTCAAAAGGATTCAAAGGATGAACCTCTGGATCTAAACCATATTTTTTATCATCCTTGATTTCCTCATCTAATTGTTGAGAGAGTTCTCTTCTCCTATGATTATCATCTAGGATGTGATCTAGATTCCCTTTCGCAATCTGAAATGAATTTAAACATAAGGGTAAAGACTTAATATGTATTGGTTCTTCCTCTATTTCATATTATGTGGTTTCAAGAAGACTCAGGGGGAGAACTTCTGGATCTGAAAAATATTTTGTATCATCTCTCTCCTTCTTGACTGATTCATTGGAGCATTCCTCCTCCTTCCTATTTTCAAACTACTTGTAATTATCTCTTAACAGTGAGGAAAAATATAAAGGACGGCATTTTGTGCTTACTTGACAATCTCCTGCATTTTCCTCTTTGCAACCTTGCTCAACATGTAGAGTTTGATTGTCATACTTTCATTGTGATAATTGAGTTTGTTCTTCCCAAGAAAATAGTGTTGGTTGCTTTGAATAATCAACCTCAACCTCAACCTTATAGTCTTCCTCTTGATAATCATATTCAAGATGGCTACCTCTGTATGGAAGGTCATCTATCATGTACATTGTTGCTGAGGATTTCCCTGCCTCCTTCTGATTTTGGACTTCATCTTTGGCTGTGTTGTGAATAGATTACATGAAACAATAATTTTATGTTTTAGGGTGTCTAGGATGGGTTGCAAACTGCTTGGGTACATTAATGTTTGTCTTCTCCAGAACTAATGGAACAAGAGGTATCTGAACATCAAGTTCCTCTTTCCTAATCATATGCATCATTTTTTTGACTATGTTTATCAACATATCTAGCTTTGTCTATGCAGATATCAATCGCTCTCTTTCTATTTTGTCCTTCTTCATTGCTTTTAACTTGGCTTCCTTATTGAGCAGGTTGGCTTCCACATCAACTGCCACATTTTCATTTCTTCCAGGGTTGCGGGTCCCTTTCTCTTAACCGGAATACCATCTCTGGGTCAAATGCATCTGGGTAGTGCAAGAGAGCCCATCCTGGGGGTCGCTTTATCTTAGCAGGTATTGAATGGTATACCTTATTGAACTTGGATAAAAATTGTTGTACTGTCTCCCCTATTTGTCTTTTTAAATGGTTATACTCTTCCATGACGAGAAAAACATTTCCCAAGACCACCCATCTATCCAGGAAACTTGAGTGAATTGATGAAGTTGCTAATTCTTGCAGCTGGAAGACCTTTAAGCCAAATTTTAACTTTTCCTTGAAATGATAGGGAGAAAATTCTAATACGCACATCATGTTCTCCCACCTCAAATAGATCAAGGAAATCCTCAAGATTTTGAATGTGATTTTCAACAGTGATCTTTGCATTTTCTCCATCAAATCTGGGTAGATTATTGATAAAATTTGCAGGGGGGTCATGGAGAATAGGAGGCAAAACCAAAGGCTTGTATTTGTCTGGGAATTTTACAGTTACAGGTAGTAAAGCAGGAGGCTTATAACCATTTTAAGATTTTGCAAGAGCATGAGATGAAATACAAGGCTCATGTGCCACTGGGTTTTCTACAAGTGCATCGGGGATATGCACAGGTGTAAAAGTATGTACATGGTCTACAATTTGGGGCTTATCTTCTTGAGGCTCATCAAACTGCCAATGATCAATGTAAACCTTAGTAGTGTACTCTTGATCAGGCTTAAAGTATGATAGAATATAGTTATAGATAAAAAAACAATTTCTTGAATCCAATTTGGGCTTGAATATTTTATCCTTCTAGGCTGACTGGTCATGTTTCAAGTCCTTCCTCCAATGGAGTCTTTGAATGGAATTGGTTTGAATTGGAGTCACCAGGTGGATGATTTCAACTTTCTTATGGTTGGTTGTTTTCCACCATCAACAACCAGATACCAATCTTGGAAAATACTCAAATCATAAAATTTTGACTGGGGTTTCTGAGTTCTGATGAAATATTAATCTTTTCCAATAACTTAGTCCCCAGTATGGTCACCATTATCTTATCACTCTATAATTTAGGATATTGGCAAGACTAAACTATAAATCACAACATCAAACCACTTTGGATTCAAGGACCTAGCCTTCCTAGACTCAGAGAGGGCTCTCTCTATTTTATGATTTAACTTGATAATTATAAGTGTTGATATTAGGCTAGTTACAGTGATGGGGGTTGTTTGTTTGATTGATTGGGTGGTTGGATAGACAGAGCTGTACAACTTAATCCATTAGGCTATGGAGTCATAAAAGGCAGCATGGTGTATCAAATTTTCAAGGGCTACATTCATAGGGCAAGCTAACTATGCAGACTGGATCTTACTAGCAGTGTGAATATGAGATGGGAGAAGGAGATTAAGGTTCAACTTGATGTAGAGAAGACCGTCTCTAAATTATGCATTCAAGTCTCAGAGGAAAACATTAAGATAGAAATCACAGACATAATGAAGGTGCTCTTTTAGCAAATCTTAATCTAAATTTTCTATTTTGAAATCAGATAAATCGATGCACAACATGGAACGACAAAGGAAAAAAATTAATACAGTGGAAAGAACATCACCATTAACATAGCTCAAGAATCCTATCAACGGTCTCTTATTATTGATGCCCAGCTCAAACAGTTACAGAGTTCCAAAGCTTCTCACAATGCAAGCTCAGCAGGGTCCAATTTTCCAACTTCCAACCCCTCAAACTGGAAGTTCAAGGAGTATTTAAGTAACAAATTAATTCGGTTGCCTTGTCTTACTCAACAATATTTCATTGATTACAATTTAATAGAAAAATGGACAAGTGTGGCCATGCAAGGCCTAATCATTCATGGATCTGAACACTTCGATGGCTCTTCAGAAGATCAAACAATAAGCTTAGAGGTAGCTATAATGGTCACGAAGGGGTAACCATTGGTGGCTCTGACATCTGGCCCTACTCTTCAGAAAACCGGCGTTGGGTAATTAAATCTGGTGCAGTGCTAGCTATTTTTCATTGATTAGTGACCGTGTTGATTTGCTTTGCTACCTTTTCAGTTTCTATTGTTATATCTCTGCACGAACGCCCAACTCAATCTTTTATGCTTGTTGTCAACCTTGTCCTGATTTTTTTCCCCTTGTTGGCTCCTGCCTGAGTCTTTCTGCAATGTTTAGCCTATTTCTTCATAAATGGTGCACAAACCATAGAAGCTCAAACCTGAAGGGATGACGGTGGACGTGGCGCAGTAGTGGTGATAGTGGTCAAATGAATGCAGTGACAGTTTGGAGAATGGCACAAAGGGCTTTCTAAAGGGGGTGAGAGTGGTAAGTGGTTTTTGGAGAGGGGGCTGCAAAATATCCCTGGGCACGACACATAGCCGGATGGGCGGTATGGGATACTGCCCATTTCGAACCCCCCCCCCTCCCCCTTTGGTAAAAGTTTGGATGCTACGGGGAGGTCAAAACTGGATAAGGGTCGTCGGATGTAGGGATAGGAGTGGAGAAGGAGGAAATGTGGAGGGCGATTAGAGGCAGAATGACATATCACACGGGCGGGACCCGTCATAACCCCTATTTCTACCTGAGCCCTTTCCTTTTGTGTTTAACCCTTTTTCAAACGAAATATCATAAAAATCCATTTACCCGGACTTGAAATATTATAAACTTCATTTTTGGGCCGCATCGCATCCACACACTTCCCATGGCGTAAGACTTAACATTTACCCTTCATACTTATCCTTTAAGTTTTGTAATTTTCTATTACGATCGGGTCCCACCATGGAATCGTGTATCACACTTCATGATTTTAACACTTTACCATCGCCGCTTGTCTTTTAATTTTTGTGATTTGTGATTGCGATTGGGTCCCACCCGTATCACAAATTGCAGATTTTAAAGTTTATCGCATACCGCATATTTTTAATTTTATTGCCTACTGCAGGATTTAAAGTTTATCGCACATCGGCGATTGTATGGATTAAAGGTTAGTGGAGGTGCAGTAAGTTAAGTTTCGTAATATGCGAAATAGTCTGTGTGATACGATGAGATGTGGGGAAAGGATGGCGTGGCTTGAAAGGGTCCCATTATATCGCGCCAGCGGAGTTATAAGGATGGCGGAGGAGAAACAATGATTTAGCGGTGAAAAAGGTAAAGTAGAGGAATGAAGCAGAAAGGCAGAGAAGGTAAGCTTTTAGTAATTTTCAAGGGAAATGAAGTGCAAAGAGGATGTGTGGCAGGTGAACAGGTCTCAATCTCCATTGTTGATCGATCAGATCCAATGGTTCTCACTTCTTCCTAGCGGTGGTTTTCCAAATTTATTTCATTCTATTTGTTCGTAGAATACACGTTCATGACTTGAACCGCTTAGGGTGCATGACTATGCCCTTGCTGTTTTTTTTTTCCTTAACTGCTTCTCTGTTGCCTTTGTCTTTGCCAATGGTCTAATGCTTTGAAGAAGATTTTGAATATTGACATTTATGTAAGATTTGAAAAATTTGCAAAGAAAAAGTACACAGTCACCTTGTGATACTATAAATTATAGGGTTCTAACACTTAGAACATATGGTTCTTTTCTAGCTCAAGGAGAGTTCACAAGAATTATTTTTCTAGAAGCTTAGTAAAAAGAAAAAGACAAACACAAAACAATGTTCATTTCTTATCCAGTTTAAATTTGTTGTATATTTAGAAATGTGTTTCCAAGTTTCCGAAAAGCTTCAATTTTGTTGTATTGACAAGATATACGATTTTTTTTCTTGAATTTGTTTAAACATAGAGAAATCCTTTTTTGGATATAAAAGCTGCAACGTGTTGCTTAAACATAGGTATCTAAAACAATCTGAGCATTTTTTTTTCTTTTCACACTATGTTCTTTTATTTAGTTTTCTCAAGTGTTTAACTATAAATACAATTGTAACCAAAGATGTAATTTAATCCTATTGATGCCAAAGGAAAAAAGCGTGCAAATGTTTTGCTAGATATAAATGTAGACGCAAGAAAACATGAAATCTGGTATTTGAGAATCAGTTACTGAAATTTTGTAAACAATTTATAGTGTCACGTAACATACAAACTTATGATTTCAATAACTGGCCCGAGAAGCATGAAAATAATTTCCACTATGCACACAAAAAACTCTTTTCATAGCCCCTTGGGCAACGACAAATATATTATTTTATATTTATTTTTTCTCTAATTTTTCGGTATGAAACTAATAATTTAAATATACACCAAATAATTTTCATTCTTGTTATTAGGTTTAAAACACTTTTTTCTTTTCTTTTGTTCATCATTAAACAAACAAAAATAAAATTCTTAATTTTTTTTTTCAATTTTGAAAAGTTAAGTCACAGGTCGGAACCTGAATTTTTTTGTAAAAATATACCCCTTGCCGACTACAGGACCTTTCGACCACATGAGTAGAAGGTCCAACTGAGTATGATTTTTTTTTTATAAACAATCCTCTCGACCTCTTGACCTCAACATTGATGCACTTTGAAACTACCTAACCTAATGAATTCAATCGACTATGGTCTTGTTCAGATCGTGAATGAATAAATGAAATCACAAAACAAAAAAATGCTCAACTGTTGGTCCTTGCGATTGAATGATTACCTCCAAAAAAATAAAAATAAAAATTTGCAATCCTGTCAACAATATTGTACTTTTTGTTATTTGGGAATAAGTTACTGAAAATATAGCCTCATTATTTGTTCCTTTTGTGATTTTTTGGTATGAACCATATAATTTAATAATTCACAGAATAATTTGTATCGTTGCCATCAAGTTTGCAAGAGGCCTTTTTTTTCTTTTGTACATCACAAAATGAATAAAAAAACAAAACCCTGAAACAAATTTATTATTTTTTGAAAATTAAGTAGAAAGTCGAATTTAGAAACATTTTGTAAAAAAGGAATAGAACCTTCCGACTACTCGACCTCTCGACCACTTGGCTAACAACACGAGGTAACTACGTTTTTTTTATATATATAAATAATCGACTTGGCCTCCCGACCTCAGCATTCTCGATGGTCAAATTACCTGACCTAATGAAACCACCTAACAATGCTATAATTGAGGTCGCAATACAATCACTCAATTATAAAACAAAAAAATAGTTGATTGTCCGACCTCTCGACTGTTTGATCGACCTAATTAAAAAAAAAAATACCCTCTTGTAATTTTTGACTACCCAACCTTCCGACCACCCGACTTACAACGTAGATTCACTACAACATTTTTTATAAATAATCGGCTTGAATTCCCGACCTCACCATTACCCGACTTTCAACTTAGTCAACCTCCTGACCTTAACATTCCTGACTCTCAAACTACCCGACCTCCCGACCTCAATATTCTCAACTATCAAAGCAATCGACATAATGAAACCACCCCACTATTTTATAGTCGTGGCTGCCATAGAATAAATTAATTATAAAACAAAAAGCACTTGACTATCTGACCCCTCGACTGTGATCAACACAATATATATATATATATATCGCTCACATTCTGGACAATAATTTTGTAGTTTTCGCACTCTGAGAGTCAATTACTAAAAATTTAGTCTTCTTTATTTATTTCTACTGTAATTTTTTGACATGAAAGATATAATTCGAAAATTCACAAAATAATTTTCATTCCTATTACCAATTGTGCAAAAAGGAATTCTCTCTTTTGTGAATAACAAAATTTACAAAAAAAAAAAACCTAAACAATGTTTTTTATTTTTTCAAGAATTAAGTCGGAGATTAGATCCAAAAACAATTTTTTTTTTTAAATGTAACCTCACAAATATGCTACCTTCCGATCACATGACTACCAACACGTGGTGACTACGAACACAAAGCATCTGACCCCCTGACATTCCACCAAGTGACTTTCGCCAACACTTTTCTTATGCTATTATGCAACTATTACATCGTGCCCCCAACTCTTCATTACCCACCTCGTTGCTTGAACCCTGTAGATATCTCATCTCCAATGTCTAATCGTACAACTGGAGAGTCCCACTGTGCCAATCAAAATTTTTCCTACCTATGGCTCTAACTACAACAAGATAAACCTTATCCATTCTTTCTATAAATTCAAGATTTGACCCCTTTGCTCCATAGTGAACATCCTTTCTTATTATTCAAGGATGACTACATTATGGTTCTTTGGCTCTGCGACACAAAAAATCTTTATTCAACATTTCTACATTCTCCCCAAAGACCAGGTGTACTACTGCATGAACTACTTCCATCTAATCCTCTCGATTGCAACCTGGTCTCATGGAATCATTTCGTGTTTAGATCTAAATAATAACCTCACGACTCTGTCGAAGACACACTAAGACAGTCCATGATGTTACCCTTTCTTAGCTTGGGTGATAGCTACATTGAGGAATCTACTATCCCCTTACGCTTATCTACCTTCGGATAGCGAATTCCTCACATGCTGACATAGCTTGCAACTCTTATATGAAAAAAGCATGACACCGCCTCATAGTTGGTTTGCACATCGATGCTACACAAAAAATATTCAAGGATGCTCACATACTCTCTTAGCAACATCGCGATATTTCTCACGAGTAGCCAAGGAATTTGGCTATTGACAGGGGCTTATGACCCTCATTTCCAAGCTTCGTGTGGTAGGAATGGAGATTCGAGCACAAAAAAGGCTAAAACCTATGCAAGTTCGACAATAATACATAATCATCCCCAGAAAATTCGCTTCATATTTCCCATACTATTCTCCTGTAAGGACAATATTTTTGTAAACATATATCTCGATGTACACATTGATGGAGTCTTTCAAACATAGCATCTCTATTATAAATTTGTGCATTAATACAAAGGGTCTCAGAACCCAATTTTTCTAGCAGATCTTATTTTGGAAAATAGATTATTGAGGTGCAACTTCATTTATTGAATTATTTATGATATCATTGAACATTTAGGAAAAAATGTTATAAGACTCTTCTTCGGTCTAAACTTCAGACACTATAATTACTATTTCTTACTATATTAACTTATTTCATTTTTCATACAAGAATAAGACACATCTACCCATTTTGTCTTTGTATTATCTCAAATAAACACGGGGCTGGATATTTTCCTCATATCACTAAATTTCATAAAGCATATCCTTTACCCCATGGAACAATCAACCTTTAATGCCTATTGTCAAGGTCACGTCTCTTCTTTGCACAATAAACTATATCATTGTTATGAAAGTAAATCCTCTCTGCAGACAGAGAGGATCCCTTTAGCCCTAGGGTGGGTCTAGTAACAAAAGGACACACTAAAGTGTTGCTTCCTAGCTAATGAATGAACAAAATACATGATAGATTTACCTACCTTGTATCCAACGCTGTCGTCGTTACAAAAATAGTAGTGGCCTCTCGCTTCTGCCTTGTCAAATCACAATCCGCTCGCTGTTACACTCAGATACCTGCACATAGGACAAATAACGATAACAGCATACGAAAAAATAGTTTCGCTCATAACTATTAGCCAGTCAAAGAGGGCTAAACATATCGCACCAAATAAACATCATAACTCAATAGTGGAACCGAATAGTAGTCATGTATATAAATTAATAGAAGGAAGAGTACAATCAATGCTTTGACGTCGCAGTCTCCTCCAGCGAGGTTTAGGTGAAGCATGTCTCAAATGTTGGTTAGGGAATTTGGATAGGATGAAGGCATGGACTCAAGCTGTCTTATAATTCATCGACTCAAGCTTCCTCAACATAATTATTTCTTATTCTATCTTCTCTAGCATCTTAGCTATAGTATGTATAATTCTCCCAGTTCAGCTAGCTTGTACTAAAAGAGATAGTTTCTTTTATAGAGGAAAAGGAGGAGGTTGGGATCACTACAAAGGTGGGAGGGAGTCCTATCCTTTAGGAGAGTTCCAAGGGAGGTGGAAATTACTAACTAAAGGAAGGATTCCATGGTTTTTTCAGTTCAACCACTCCCAATGACTCATCCTCGAGGTGGTTGGAATGGAACCTCCACCTCTATTTTTAAAAAACATTCCATAAATAGCTTGGTGCGGGTGTCTAACTGGCATAGAGCGCCAACTGGTGCAGGCTCAGTGTTAAATTTCTCTGTCGGCACGAGGGTGTAACTGGCTACTCATGCTAAGGAAAAATTAGGGACTTTTACAGCTCTAATTAGGGAATTGTCAACAAGAAGAATTTTTTCTTTCATGAAAAGGGATGCAAGGATGGTATTTGCAAAGCATGACACTACTTATTGGTCACATAAATGACCCTCCAATGTGCGAGTTTTGGATTGCAGGGACAATGAAAAAATGTTGTGTAACAGATACCCCCTAAAGCATGAAGTCCGAGAGAGAGGGAAGGGTGAAATGCTTTATGAGAATGCGTTCAAACCAAACACCGCTGTTAGAAGACCTGCACTTACAAATACAACTGAAATCTGTGATACATGAATCATGTGGCATGGGCATAACCATCCATAATAGAGTATATAAAAATTGAGATCTGAGGTATGGACACAGTCATCCAGCAGGAAGGATCAATAAATAGACTCAGGTATGGTCGCAGCCATCCAATCAAGAGAGTCATGCAAAAAATCATAATAATCCACAAAAATCCACAGCCTGGAGTTTATCAGAAAAAACCCAGGGTCTTGTGCTCCATCTTGACCCAAACAAGTACAATTTTGAGCATGTGAATATATGAGCTGAAGTCGAACATTCAGGAAAATCGTCTGATTACTAGCCAATGATGAAGGTCGTTAACAGACACGAGAGAAACCACCAATGATGACGATGGCCCTCAAGGTACAAAAGGTACAATCTACGGAATGCGAACAATGATCTGACGTCGAACATCCACAGAATCACTTGATCGAAGGTCAATGATGTGAAACTTGCGTCGAATGTGAAAAACGTGCCATTGAGGCATGCAGGCTCCAAGGTACCAAAAGGGAGTCTTGAGATCAAATTCCTAGATAATGAGCTGAAGTCGACAGGAAGTGACCTGGTTGAAGGAGGGCCATAATGTTTCCCACATCATCGATACAAGACAGAGGAACATGATGAAAGTGGATCAGGACCAACAGGAGATCAGAGGAAGGTTGACAACTGCAGAGGCAAACTTCTCTTGAACATATCAACAACACAACAATGGATTTGGTAGTATTTGACATCAAAGGATCTAAGGTCATGATGATGTGGCAAAGAGCAGATGAGAGGTCAAAAGAGATTACCCAAACCCATGGAGGAAAAAATGTTGAAATGAGATGTTCCCAACCCGACACGAATGCAGACAAGTGCCATGTTCAAGAGAAACATATTGCCAACACAACTAAAACTTGGTTCCATTTTCCCCTACCATTTCTGGTGAGTACCCCAATTATTTTTTTAAAACAAGCTTGAAGGGGATAGCATATGCTTGCACTGTAATTTTGTCCTTTAGACAAATCCAACCTAGTACATTTTACGAGCCCTAGGAAGGAGGAACTCGAATAACGTCATGGTGACGAAGTCCGATGTCATCAAGGTTTAATGAGTCTGAAAAAGGAAGAGCTCAACATATTTTCATGTTTAGAGAGTTTGAAAATAAGGCAGAAAAGAAAACTCCAGCAGTCCCTTTTCGTAGGTAGTCTCACAGGTCTGAAAAGGTAGAAAAATGTGTCTGAGAGAACTTCTTAGTCGTGATAGGCTAAGGTATTCCTTTTTCGTAAATAATGCATCCCCACCCAAAAAAGGGTTAAACATATATTGGGTAGATATCGTTTCGCATCCATTTAACAAGTTCAAAACGACAATAATCTCGACAATATTTTCAATTTTAGAGAGTCAGAAAAGAGCTGAAAGATGACTCCAGTAGTGACGTTTTTCGTGTTTTTTACCGAGTTCGAAAAAGTATAAAATATAATTCATTACTCCATCATTGTTGCATGAAAAACCTGTTGCTACACATAAGACATGTGTAAAACCCATTTCACGAAAATAATATAATAAAATAATCGAAAAACATGTCTTAAAACCTAATTAGGGTTGTGAAAAAGTTATAAAATGCCAAAAATGGTAAAAATAATTACTTTTCACTTTTTACCTCTTATGGAGCAATAGTTACCCATTTCACTGTGCAATCTTGCGGCGATGATAGCGACCGATCCAACAGACCAATCACAAATACGTCAGTTTCAGGTAAGATCCGAGATCCCTCTCATCATTTTAAGTCATGTATTACTACCTGCAATTTTCAATTTCGAATTTTAGGGAAGGAAATGCAAAAATTAGGGCACGTCAGTTGGCATGGGTTTCAGGCACTGAATCGCGCCAACCACCCGATTTTTTACACCAGGGCGCGCCCATTGGCGCAAATATTTGGGAAACAATCGCGCCAACAGCGCAAACCATTTTTAGTCAAAGTGCTGATCAAATACCTAAATTATTCACAAATTTAAGGTTCAAAATTGACTAATACCACTCATATGAATGTGTTTGTAGGTAGAAAGAAGCAAAATGGTCATTGAATGGAAATAACGGGAACATAGCGAAGAAGATGAGCTAGCCATGGAAAATGAGAGAGTCATGGAAGCTCTCAGAAACTGTGGTCTGAAAAAAGTCTTCCTAATGCCATGTCTCTGAGCCCAACTGGAGTTATTACAATATTTGGTCAGCATATGGGACGAAAATCAAGAGAATTTCATCCTTCGGGATCAAGAACTTGAGACTGAAGTCTCTGACGTGTATTTCATCACAGGATTATCGCGGAGAGGAGCAACACCAATCCTAACCGGCACCCATCCTTGCATGGAAAACATGACCATGGTGATAGACAGGGTATGTCCAGGACCACGGAAGGGATCAGATAGTGGGAAAGTTGATATTCAAACTATCCCAAATTTGACACTACGAGTGGTGCTACATACCATCACACGAGCTGTGGGGTCACAAGCACCGTACGAAGCAACCGACCATCTACAGTTGGGCATAGGCCGTGACAATAAACATGAAGATCCAGCTAAAAAAATGCAAGAAGTCCAAATTGAAACAATTTGGTTATGGATCTATGCTGGGATCATTCTTCTTGGAGTGACTACCCATTTTTCAGCGATAGGAGGTCATGGTCCCAACACCACCAGCGAGAGAACCACGGATGGCTTGATGGGTAGCTCTGATGCCAAAGGCAGGGGGCAGTCAACAGATGTCCTGGAGTCCGGAATTCTTTGATTGGCTTTGCCGATAACTGATTGTCATGAAGGACTGGCCCTACTCTGGCACAGATTTCACTAATGATCCGGACCTCCCACTCCCGCAGGGAGAAGATTGGGATGAATATTTGGGTGAGACTCATTTTTTAAGTTTTATGAATATTATGTTTTTTTTTTCTTTATTTATGCATGTTCTGACATTAAATGCATGTAATTGCAGATGTTGGCCCAAAGAGACCTGCCGAAATGTCACCGACAGCAAGGCGAATCCCTCACGATTTTGACCCTCAAGGTAAGGGCGGTGAGGAAGATGAGATAGTGCGCAACCTGGAGGGGATCACACGAGGAGTCCCAGATTATTCACGTTTTGACGATGTTCCTCGCGCCTACCAGAGACATGCCGTAGGGGTGCCCAGCCGAATTCACCTCTTGCTGAGGCGGCTAGTACAGGCAGTGACATGTTATCATGAGCACCATGCTGATTAGACACCTAGGTTTTATTTTATCTGCATATTTGAGAGACATGATGTCTCGGGATGTAACAAAAACACACATATATTTTTTGAAGTTATGATGCACACGGCTGCAAACATGCGATACATATATATATATATATATATATATATACACACACATCTATTTCCCTACATGGATCTTTTACATATGATGATGCTTTTACAAATTACACAAATGTCTATCTAATACAATGTTAGCCATTGTATCAGTTAATGTGTTCATTCGTCTAGGAATATGTTGATAGGTAATAAAATCAAAATGTCTTTCCAACAAACGAATACGTAAATACAATCTCAGAATGTGCAGATTTATAACTGAATAATGATTATTGAGTTGCAGAACAACAAGCTGTGAATCTAGATTTACAAGTAATGCGCGTATACCGAGATCGATCACCTCGGTTAATATCTCAATAACAGTGCTATATTCAACAACATTGTTTGTAGTTTGTCCTAGACAAATACCTTGCAGATCTATCAACTCACCAGCAGGATCATAAATTACCCAAGCTTCCAAAGACAAATTCCTGGTACTGTGGGAAGCACCATCCGCGAAACTGACATAAGGGGTAATAGACATGTACACAATAAGCAATACCCAATAAGTAAGAAAACGCTCACAAAGCACATCAAACCAAAAACATGTACAAAAATGAAAACAACACCTATGTACACCTATTATGCATGAATGACTCACGCATAATATTTTTTTAGATACAACCCATTTCTGGGCTATTTAAGAGGATGACCTTCGTAGTCAATTAGCTCATAGGCCCCATTTTTCAACACACATTTAACGATGTAGGGCCCATGCCACATAAGTTGAAATTTTCCTCTCCCCGGATTATCATGAGCTTGGTCGTACAGGAGGACGAGATCTACTTCAATGAAAGAACGAGGGGAAACTAATTGATCAAAATGAGCTTTGACCCGCTTTTTCTGTGCTTCAATAACAAGAGCAGTAAAGCGGCGGGTTTCATCCAGCCTTTCTAAATAAAGGAGATGCTCTTCTTCTGGCAAAGTATTTAGCAGTAATTCAGCAGCCAACTTGAGCGAAGGCATTTCACATTCAATCGAGAGAGTAGCTTCCAGGCCATAAACCAACTGGAAAGGAGTGAACCCAGTTGCATTCTTAACTGAGGTTTGGTACGCCCAAAGACCTGAAAATAACATGAGATGCCAATTTTATTCGTGGATCACAATCGTATGTTGAAGCATCGTGACAAGAACTTTGTTCACAGCTTCAACCTGGCCATTGGCTTGATGGTAGTATGGCATTGAGTTGTCGTGACGCAGACCCATCTTAGAAGTCAACTCTGCCATCATATAATGCTGAAAATGGGAACCATGATCGGTAACGATGGCTTGAGGGACACCAAACCTAGCAATAATTTGATTGAATATGAACTGAGTATCTATCTTACCGTCAGCGGCAAGTGTAGGCATTGCTTCGGCCCATTTGGTGAAGTAGTCCACAGCTACAAAAATACAAGCATGCCCCCCGACCGAGTGAGGGTTACACGTCATAAAATCGATTCCCCACTTCGCAAAGGAACCAATAGTAATGACAATATGAAGAGGAACAAGTTGAACATGCAACTTGCATTGATAAATCTGGAAATCATGGCATTTATGAACTGCAACAATGTAGTCTTTGAAAATAGAAGGCCAAAAATAACCAGCACAAAGAATCTTATGTGCAGTATCATAACCAGACATGTGACTGCCACAGGTGCCACTATGACAATCATTCAGAGCTTTGTCATCTTTCTTGAGAATCAAACGTCACCAGAGTATGGAATCGACTCCAATACGATAGAGAAAATCTCCAACTATACGATAAGGTTGCGACTGATGGCAGATGCGTTAGCGGGCATCCTTCATTAACTCAAATCTAAAAGATGAAGTCTGGAGATAGACAATGATATCACCGTACCAAGGATCGAGGGTGCTAATTAAGAAAAGTGAATCATCTGGAATGGATTCCTTAGAACAAGAAGGAGTGGAGTCAGAAGGGAGAGAACAGAGTAAATCAGCAAAGACCAATGATTTCTTAGACTTGGCAGTAGTAAATTCCAAATCAAACTCTTGGAGGATAACAATCCACTTTGAGTAATTTCCCCCCAGCAATTGTCAAGACAATATGTAGGTCATGGGGTTGCATTCAGAAATCACCGTCACTATATGTAAAAGAATATAATGACAAAAACGTTGAATGGATTGAACAGTAGCCAACACTAACTTCTCGGCGTGGGCATAACGCGTTTCGGGGTTGAGAAGGTTACGAGACAAGTAATAAATAATATGCTCATGACCGTCATCATCGTCTTGTACCAAAACCATGGCAATCATGTTGAAAGTGGCAGCTAAATAAAGGGAAAAATCACGATGATAATTTGGAGGGCGGAGGAGAGGAGCATTGACCAACAATGTTTTCAATGCATCGAAATATTTCTGAGTGATCTCATCCCAATAAAAAGGAACGCCTTGCTTTAACAATCGTGTGAATCCTTTAGCTACTTTGGCATAGTTAGGTATAAAACAACGTAGAAAATTAGCTTTCCCTTATAAAATCTGCAACTGATGCAATGAGGAAGGAGAGGGGAGATTGATAATAGCCTCAACCTTGAGAGGATCCAGGCGAATCCTGTCTTTGGAAACGATAAACCCTAAGAGTCTATCGGAATCGACGCAAAAGACACACTTGTGTGGATTAAGCCGAATGTTATAGTGTCTACAACGAAGAAAAATTTGACGAAGGTGGTCAGTATGGTACCTTCACTTAGCCGAATGAGTTGGAAGGTCATCCAAATAAGGCTAAATGATGTGGCAAATATCATGAAAGGCATAAGACATCGCACGCTGAAATGTGGCCCCAGCATTATTCAAACCAAAAGGAAGCTTCTTATATTCAAAGGTGCCCCAAGGACAGATGAAGGCAGTCTTGTGTTTATTAGTCAGGAGAATTTTGATCTGATTATAACCCGAAAAATCGTCCATAAGGGAAAAAATCTCGCTCTCGGCACAGTCGTCAATGATTTGGTCGATGAAGGGAGTAGGATAATTATCCTTAGGACAAGCACGATTGATATCATGATAGTCAACACAAACACGAATAGTGCCCTGTTTCTTGTCTATGGGAACAATATTAGAGACCCATTTGGTCAATTGAATCTAATAAATGAAACCAGCTTTGAGAAGCTTTTCCACTTCGGCCTTAATGGTAGCATCTTTCCTAGGATGCACCAGACGAAGACGTTGACGAACAGGTTTCAAACCTAGGTAAGTAGGAATTTCATGTACCATGATGCTAGGTCAATGCCAAGCATTTCTTCGTCATGCAAAGACATCACAGAATTTGCAAAAAAGGCTAGTATAGACTTGTACTTCATCAGAATAATAAATAACCCCAATATGGATTTTCTCAACAATTCCTGGTTTAATGGAAATTTCGATAGGCATTGTCTGAGTAATGTTACTCAAGTTACCTTCCGAAAAAACTTCATGGACCTCAACAGGTGTTTGAAGTGAAGGAGAAGGAACCTAAGAGGAAAAATGCTCAAGACAGGTAGACATGGCCCCGAGACTTGGTAGAAACGAGGAACGATGATGACCATCATCCCATGGTAGATCATTGAGAGATAGGGTTTCCACGATAGCCTCATCAGAAGGAAACACTTCGTTCAAAGGATCTAGTGAATCGAAATCACCAAGCTAAGGGGATTGAGAATAGATGTCAAGGGTCACACTAGAAGGAGCAGAATCAGAGGACAGAGTGTCCAATGCAGCAATGAGTTCACAATAATCAATTTCAATCAGACTCAACGGCATCAAATCTCCGAATGAATCGATCTGTTCAGGAGAAGGGATAACCCAGGGGTCATCGGTGCGAGAAATCATGTTGACCTGAACAGTATTTGGTGGTGGAAGAGGGAAAACACCCATGAGGGCAGGATCCTTGAAAAGGCCTGGCACACACTCTCGTAGGGAGTAGGAATATTATCCACATATGGAATGTTGTACTCGGAAGAAGAAGTGAAAAAAGACAATTGATTGACAGTAATAATCTTTCCTTCGTGCATGAATTTCAAAACACGAAAGAGAGTGGACGGAACACATAGCATTGTGTGAGTCCAACTACGACCGAGGAGAAGATTATAATTGAGTTTAGTATCAACAACTTCAACCTCAACATTGACTGTCTTCCCTTCTAATGTGATCGGTAAACTAGCGAGAACACTAAGAGGTTTAGACTCTCTTCCATCAAATGCTTCAAGGGAATTGGGTGATGAGGTGAGAGCTGCAGAACCAATGGCTTTCCAACAAGTAGATGACATAACATAGGTAGATGCAACCTCGTCCATGACTGCCCGGTGAATGTTCAAACCATTAATACCAACTTGATTGAAGAGCGCAATTTGGTGCGGGAGTCGCGGGATGAAATTCTCTAAATCGAAAGCAATAAGGCTAGTGTCGGCAGGATCGACCCCACCTATCAAAAATAGCAAAGCCTTTCGTTGCGACGAACAACTCTGAAGTACTTCTAACGCAGACATCACGGATGGCGCCTGAGCCAAATATTCAACAATATTGTAATGCTGAGCGGCACGGGCGTTAGGATTGTACGAAGACTTACCGATTACACCTTTGGAAGGCGACCAAACAACGGATTCGGCGCTAGTTTATTCAATCTCAAGAGAGCCAGAAATAGGTGGAGGAGGAGGACCATCATCGATCTCTTTCCCCGCTACCTGACATGAACCAGAATAATATTTTGATCGAGTAGCAACAGAAATGGGTGCATAAATGTTCATCATGAACACTTGCAAACCAGATGGGGCAGAGGACTGAGGCTGCTCCACTATCTGGGTCTGTTGAGGGAAAGGTTCTTTAAGAACGGCTAGAGCGCCTTGAGTGCCTTTGAGAAATCTACTTACTACAGACCATCGAGGATAGTCCTTGGTGAAGTGCTCATCATCATAAATCAAACAAGGATACTTCGGTTTGCGTTGAGAACTATCAACAGAACAGATTTTTGGATAATCCTGTATTGGGGTATCGGCTTTGGCCTTACCTTTACCCTTCTTCTTACCTTTGGAAGTATTATCTGTAGGACTGGCCTGAACAACATTCACTTCTTTGGGTTTGCTAGAATTTGAAGTTGACTAAGAAGCTACATTATTGGAAGAAGTAGACTTTTGCTTCCCAGAGTTGGATGAAGGAGACTTCTAAGAAGTCTTCGATACGGAACCAATAATACCATCAATGGATGGAGTTGCTGGTGATTTAGAAGTTCCAGGTCGAGGAGCATAAGGCAAGATATCATATAATGCGCCAGACTGAGAGTACACGAGATCAAGGTACTGGGCGTAAGCAATGGCTTGTTCCTCGATTACACATGCCCGCATAGCTATGTCTTTAGCAATCTGATTGATAAAGGAGGTAGTGAACCAATGAGTCAGAAGCTGATCAGGTATCTCAAATTTGATCATGCGACGCCGACGTCGCCACTCATGAATATGATCCGAGATATGAGTAGCTCGGTCTTGTTTCAATGAAGTGAGGAGATGCATCCCAGTCTTATAGCGGATCGGTAACTGAAAATGTGTAAGGAATGCCATGACCAAAGAAATGAAATCTTGGAAAACTCCACGAGACAACTCAATGTACCACTTTGCAGCGGAACTAGTAAGAATTTGTTGGAAAAGACGGAGACAAATAGAATCATCAACCCAAGAGTTAGAAGAACACCACAAGTGGTAAGTCATAACATGCGTTTGGGGGTCTTCACCAGGTTTACCCTCAAATTTAGGACAATCACCAGGAATCTTGGTCGGAACCAGAGGCCAATATGGATTATGAAGAACAAGATCATTTGTCAACTTCAACACATTGGGTTATTCCAACGTAGCAAGAAATGGTAATTGAGTATTAAAATTCATCAGAGGTCTTTGATAAGGACCTGTGTGTACATTCCACCCAGTCCGAGCAGGATTCTATCCCCATACATTTTGTCCTGAAGGATTAAGATCATAGGGATTAGAAACAGGATAATTTGGTTGACACTGGGGTTGAGGACCAGGATATTGAGTCGAAGTAGACCATTGAGGTCCTTGCTGAGTAGCATAAGGATTCTGTTGCGGAATGTAAGTATGACTTTGAAGTTGTTGGTACACGCATTGATTTTGAGGGTAAGGAATTTGAGGTGCACTATATACCGGTTGATTTTGAGGGTACAGAATCTAGGGTGTGCTATATACCAATTTATATGAAGCTTGAGGGTAATAAGCGCCCTGCGGTCGCACAGGTTGACCTTACGAAGTAGGTTGAGCAGGCTGCTGAGCAGGGTAAATAGATAAAACCGGCTGTGGAAACGAAGGAATCTGCTGGTGGGCAGGTTGCAATGGCGGCTGAGCTAGTTGAACCGATTGTTGAAATGGTTGTTGAGGGCCACCAAGTTGACCTTGTGAGAAATTTTGTCCTGATGGTTGCGACAGCCCAAGTTTTCCCTGATGACCAGGTTGACCCAGAGAAGGACCATAAGATTGTCCTGGTTGCACAACATTTGGGCCATACTGAACGTGCAGTTGTGATTGAGGTGCAACAGGTTGTCCTTGTGGTGGATAGACTTGCCCCGCGGGACCAAAAGATTATCCGGGTTGATTCAGAGGTTGACCTGAGAGACCAGAGGGTTGTCCATGTTGGACCAAAGGTTGTCATTGTAAAGGTTGGCCTTGTGGACCGTATGGTTGTCCCTGTGGACTAGAAGCAGGGCCCTGCTGAGCTAAAGGTTGTCTCAATGAGGGTTATCCTTGGAAGCCAGAGGGTTATGCAAGAAGAGTAGGTCCCAGATGAGTAAAAGTCTGATAAGGATCATAAACAGCCTGATAAGGATCAATAGGAGGAAATAAACTGAATTACCATACACATCATAATGGTGTGGATAGATATATACGGGATTACCAACATCATCATAGTGATGGAATTGAGGATTAGCGGGAGCCTAAGACTGTTGAGAACCCTAAGAACTCTGTTTCTGAACAACCAACAGATATTCTTCAAAAGTAAGACCACCAGGAATCACAGGAGGAGTGGAAACTGAACTAGAAGCCACACAAACCGTTGGTTGAACTGGAATAGATGTGACAGTAACTGACGAACCAGGAGTCAAAGGTGATAGCCCCAATGAAGGTAGGACCTAACTCGGAGGAGGAGTTACTGTACTGGATTGTGCAATGGAGGCAACGCCAGATATGATCTGACTCAAGGATTTATATCCAAGCGGAAGTGAGACCGACGGTGGCGAATATTGGGTGGAGGCATGAGAGATATCTTCAGGAAAGAGTTTATATTCTCCTATGGAAACATGCATTCCTTCACTGCCAACAGAACTGGAGGAATCCATATCTAAGTCAGTCGTAATATCTTCGAAAAGACTACAAGGACTAGGAGGTATCGCAGTAGCAACAAAAGGTGATCTAGACGTAAGAGGAGGAAATTCTCCTTCTTCCCCAAAACCAGACCAAGCGGTTGAAGGAGGCCAACTGAACTCAACTGGCTCTTCAAGCGGAGATCGAGTAGCAAGGGGTTGGATATACGGTAGAATCGGCTACGAAAACTCAGCAGACCTAGTGAACTGAGGGTTTTCAAAAGAAACGTCCCGAAAAGAGCCACCACTAAGAGGCAGTGAAGACGACAAAACTGGAGGTTCTGCCACTTTGAATGTATATCAGAACAGGAAGGGAAAGAGAGAACCAATTGAAGGTTCCAAGATAAAGAACCAAGGTAATCAATCAGACCAAGTAACAAACTTTTAATAAGCGTGTAATCGTAGGTGATTAATTTTATAACACTGAAACCAAAATCTATTGTTTCATGTTTTAAGAGTCAAGAAACAGACAAAAGATGACTCTAGTCACTTTCAATTTGAAACGAGCATGAAAGGACAAGTTCTCGATGATCTTTTAGGTATTTAAAGAGTCATGAAAAGATCGAAACGACTACTCAGGTATTCTAAGCAAGAGGGTAATATACCAGGTTTCCGTGAACTGCCATATACACCTTGGTGATCAAATGAAACAGAAATGACCAAGGACTTAACGTACGTGCAGGTAGTATCCCCGAATGTTGTGTTTGGTGTGTCACGGTTTCAAGGCAGCAGACTCGACTTCCTATGGATAAAGGATTGCAACCTAGAGGGGTCTCCCTTTATATACGCGATGGTATGGGGAGCACAAGTCCATACTAGCGTTGTCTGAAGCCAAAAGGTGAGTGACAACTACTAGGTTTTAAGACGTTGGAACACGTCTCTAGCCTAGACCACTAGAAATGTTTCGTTAGGTTTCAATGTTGCTTTAGGTTCATTGAGTAAATTTTAAAGTTGATCTTGGATTATGTTTCAATTATCAGGCCCTATCGAATTTGGAGCTCAACTTCCTAAATGCAAGCTATATGAAAATGAACATCATTTCAATTCGATGAATACTAGTTATAAGAAGGATAGAAATCTTTCAAACAAACAAGCAAGGAAAATATGCGAAGAAACTTCTAATGCCCCTAATGCAATCAATCAAAAACGAAATTCCTTCCTAGATTGATAAATGCTAGTTATGTAAAGGAACGTTTCACTTTCAATGCAACAAAAGAATGCAAAGATATTTTTTGATTTTTTCAATGAAATAAAGCACACAACATACTAATTCAATGGAAAAAAAATAAACACTAGTTTGAGTTTCGCGAATGTAGGGTTTTGAAATTGAATGACTCAACCAAAGAGAAACAGACACAAAAACATGCAAGCTAATGGGGCAAACTTTCAATCGAAAAAGAGATTTTCCCAAAGTGACCCAAACAAGAAAAGTAATCAATTCTCAAAATATTGAAGAAGAAGGACTAATCGAAAAAAATGAAAAGACCGTTTAATCAACAAAACAAAAGGATCAAGAAAAACTCAGTATAAAAACCCAAAATGAGACTGATAACAATCAAAGAGACTTGTTCTCGAACAGAAGGCTCGGTGTGCAAGAACACTTAGAAACCCTAAGGTCTTAAATGACATCGATAAGAAAATGGACAAACGACTGAAGGAAACGAGTCTACGGTAGTCAACACAATCTCAAAGGCTTAATCACACTAAAAAATAACCCAGAAGCAAGAAAAAATGACCAAAACACTCATTAAGGAGGTCAAACCAAAACCTATAGTGGTTGGCGCGATTATAAGGCTATAATCTGTGCCATACAGAGGTTGGCATGAGTGCTAAAAGAGAAACCTGCAGCAATTGAAGTGACTGTCTAGACAAAAACCGCGCCAAGCTGGATACTTATGGGAAAAAGAGGAAAAACCATAACCTAATGAGCAGAGGTCAACCTTGACACTCTAGAGCTAAACAGAGGATGGAAACTCCGCAAAAAAACCAGAAAAAGATAGATAACTAAACCAATAATCGAAACTAATCCAACAGGATGATACGAAAAACTCGCACTGATTCCCTAGCGGAGTCGCCAATTTGTTATGAAGGTAAATCCTCTCTGCGGATAGAGAGGATCCCTCTAGCCCTAGGGTGGGTCTAGTAACAAAAGGACACGTTAAAGTGTTGCTTCCTAGTTAATGAATGAACAAAATACATGATAGATTGACCTACCTTGAATCCAACGTTGTCGTCATTATAGAAAGAGTAGTGGCCCCTCGCTCCCACCTTGGAAAATCACAATCCATTCACTGTTACACTTAGATACTTGCACATAGGACAAAGAACAAGAACAACATATGACAGAATAGTTCCACTCATAACTATTAGTCAGTCAAAGAGGGCTAAACATATCGCATCAAATAAACATCATAACACAATAGTGGAACCAAACAGTAGTCATGTATATAAATGAATAGAAGGAAGAGTACAATCGATGCTTTGATGTTGTAGTCTCCTCCAGCGGGGTTCAGGTGAAGCACGTCTCAAATTTTGGTCAGGGTATTGGGACAAGATGAAGGCATGGACTCAAGCTCTCTTAGAAGTCATCGACTCAAGCTTCCTCAACATAATTCTTTTTTATTCTATCTTCTCTAGCAGCTTAGATATAGTATGTATAATTCTCCCAGTTCAGCTAGCTTCTACTAAAAGAGATAGTTTATTTTATAGAGTAAAAGGAGGAGTTTAGGATCCCTACAAAGGTGGGAGGGAGTCCTATCCTTTAGGAGAGTTCCAAGGGAGGTGGAAACTACTAACTAAAGGAAGGATTTTGTGGTTGTTTCAGTACAACCACTCCCAATGAATCATCCTTGAGGTGGTTGGAATGGAACCTCCACCTCTATTTTTAAAAAACATTCCATAAACAGCTTGGGGTGAGTTTCTAACTGGCATAGAGCGCCAACTGGCGCGGGCTCAGTGTTAAATTTCTTTGTCGGCGCGAGGGTGTAACTGGCTACTCACGCCAAGGAAAAAATAGGGATTTTTACAGCTCTGCTTAGGGAATTTTCAACAAGAAGAATGTTTCTTTCATAAAAAGGGATGTAAGGATGGTATTTGCAAAGAATGGCACTGCTTATGGTCATTGAAATGACCCTCCAATGTGCGAGTTGGGGATTGCAGGGACAGTGACAAAATGTTGTGTAACAATCATCCTTACAATGAATTTTTCATTCCTAGCTCCACAATCCATGCCCTCAGACTCAATGTGTCCTTTTTTTTGTTACTCCAACTATTACAACATATGTACATTCTTTTTACAATGGAACTCATATCAAAACCTTGGTTGAAATTGTCACATAAACAATAAAACTCATGAACACTAATAATTAGTAAAATCCATTTTCTACTGTCTATTCTTGTTTATTGATCTGATGCAAAGTGAAACAAATGTCAAACAACTCTAACTATTTACTCATTTTTTTTTAAGAAATAAACTTTCTATCAAATTAATCACAACTAAACAGAAAAACAAAGACACAAATGCTATTTTGCAAAAAACTAGGTAGAAGTAATTTTTGCAAAAAAAAAAAAAAAACTATACCAATAAAAATTGCTTGAGTTATATATATATATATATATATATATATATATATAATGGAAAGCTTATGTTTTTCTTTAATTAAGAATACTCTACAAAATTACACTTATAAATTAAGTTTTAATATTTTGAAATTATAAATTGAAATGGAATAGTTCATAAATAACATTATGACTAGATAAACTAAAAACTGAATGCACACGAATCATGTATACAAATAAGCAGTGATATACCACCACTTGGCTCTTGTTTATCAAATATTGAGATTTCTCTCCAAATTAATTATGCTCTTTTAATTATCTTAAACTAATCAATTAGAATAAAGATCGTATCAACCCATGTTATATTGGGCATATGGGATGGTATTGAGAAGTCATGGTATTATAGCATAAACTATTTACAATTTAAGAGTTTATGTAGTAAAGTGAGGTTGAATCTCCATCATTAAGAATATATATATATATATATATATATATATATATATATATATATATATATATATATATATATATTATTATTATTATTATTATTATTTTTTTATAAATAATAATTTAAAGTAAAAGTCAAAAATATTAATTACATTACATATCATTTTTGGGATTCAAAATTCATTCATCTATGACCATTTCCATGATAAATTAGTCACTTACGTCTCACGGAAATGGTCATAGATGAATGACTTACTCAACGCAGTTGAATCTCAAGAATGATATCTAATATAATACACTATGAAAACCCCTTGTACATAAAATATTAATTACATTTATGTTTTTTTTTAGTTTAGGTAATGTATGAGATGTATTATAAATATGAAATAAATTTTAATATTTATCATGAATTGATGTTTATAAACTTTTACCAACCATTTAAGTTATATAACTGCACTAATTATTTAATTAATACAAAAAAAATAACATAATAATAACAAAAATGTTTTTATTAGATAGGGAACTAAGCAACCTCCCCGGGTATATGCAACAACCCGCAAGCCACATATACTAGTAACTCATGACTTCGCAAGGACCAAGGCATCTGGAGACCATGGTTAGATCCCAAAGTCCAACAAGATGTCTATCCCGATTTGGAATTTGTAACCTCCCAAGAAAAATCACAAGTTCTTAACCATTGAGCCCACTCAATTTGCCTCAACAAAAATGGTTAACATAATAATTTATAATAACAGACTCCAAAATTATTATTATACATTACCATCCACAAACCCCTTGGTTACGAAAATCTTTTAGCCTTAAAGTAAGATATCATTTAATAAAGACATATATTTATTCTCCTCTTTTCTTAACCATAAAAGCTATTTTTTTTCCCTTCCCTTAACCATAAAAACCCACAACCTTTTTCCACCGCATAAAACAAAAATTGAGAAACCCACTGGATGGACAAATGAAACTTATGCTTCTTATTAGTCCCTGCCCTATAAAGAGTCTCTTTCTCACCTTTTTTTCAACCAATGAAGTTCTTCCCCACCTATTTCAACCAATAGAAAATTTTTATGTCTTATTGAAGAGTTTCTTTCTCACCTTTTTTTCAACCAATGAAGTTCTTCCCCACCTATTTCAACCAATAGAAATTTTTTATGTCTTATTGGCCTCATGTTGAGGAAAGATGCAGAAAAGCATAGGATAAATGGAAATTCATATAAAATGTTTTAGTTTCATTTGAGTAATACTAACATTAGTTCGTAAACATAAAATGTTTATGAATTAAAAAGATATATTTTTACCAATTAACAATATATCTTTCTAGGTGACAAGTGTTTATGAATTAAAAATATATGTTTACCAATTAACAATATATCTTTCTAGGTGACAAGGGTTTAAAAAGTTGTATTTACTAATTAACAATATATCTTTCTAGGTGACAAGGGTTTACACATGGATCACACAAAAACTCTTTGAATGAAAGTATTCCAGGTGTCTTCGGGTATGTTCATTTACATAGACAGATGGGTACCACAATCGTAGTTGAATTTGCAAAGGAGAATTCGAAAAGCGGAGGAGAGCAGCAATGGCCTAAACAAAGCAGACTCCCCGCAAATCAACCGAGGGAAAGGCGTCCCGTAAGTATCTGGCAATGAAGTTAGGTCGGAAGTCTGGCAACGAAGGCAACTCGATAGGTGTCACCAACAACTGGTGGACTGAAAAAGCCACATAGGTTCAAGGCCGACATAGTTTCTCTCCGGGAGATCCGGAAGTATCAGAAGAGAATTGATTTGCTTATAAGGAAGCTTCCCTTCCAGCGTGTGGTAAGAGAGATTGTCCAGGTCTTCACGACTGATATGAGGTTTTAGTATTTCGTTGTTGCAGTGCTGTAAGAGGCGGCAGAGGCGTATCTGGTGGGTTTGTTCAAGGACCCCAACCTCTACGCCATCCATGCAAAGAGGGTAACCATTATACCTAAAGACCCCCAGCTTGCTCGTTGCATTCACATGGACAGAGCATAAGTTCAAAATAAAACAGTTTTGTCTACCAAAGGTGTGTTTCCACACTGCCATTAGCTTTGTCTTCAAATTTGTTTTCCCCATCAAATTTGTCTTATGAATCTTTTGATGACAATGTTGTTCATTAAGTTGGACTGCATAAAATATTTGGCTCTGTTGGTTTGTCACATTATGAATACCCGCCTATGATATGATATAGGGATGACTATTTTTGTCCATATTATTTAGCACTTGTATTTAAATGTAGGTTTTTTTTGTGAGTAAGGTCTATATTATCTTTCCATTTATTTTTTGTCTTTTGCTTTTGCTTTATCTTATACATATTGAGTCATCCCTTTCTTGCTCTGGAAGCACTCTATGGTGTAGTCTCTCAGCTTTTTAGTTTTCAATGAGTTGTATTAGATTTTTGGCCTTACCATGCCTTCTATGCAATATATTAACCAGAATCATTAGATTTAACCATTTTTTTCTAACGAAGAGATCATATTTTCACCCTAATTAAATATACCACTTGACATCCTGAATTTTCACCCTAATTAAATATACTACTTGAGTTCATGAAGATTTTGTAATATTGTAGAGTTATGTTATTTGAAAATAAATGAAATTTCTCTGGGGATCAATCTAGATATATTTCCATTATAGTAATAGGGGAATATAAATTTCATTTGAACAATTAGTAGAACTAGTGTTTCTTTTGTGATCTGAAACCTAGTTGAGTCAATGAAATGATTATGAATTTTTATTTATCGCTACTTATAACTATTTCAAATAAATAGGTATTGATTTTGATGTATACAGGATAATTCATACATGTTATCTACCAACCTTAGCCTTGATGAGTTCCTGAATCTGCTCGGTCAAGGCTTATTAAACTTATTCAAATCAAAAGTTGAATGAGACACCGCAATTTTGGTATTCCCTGGATATCTTGCCATGGACTTAATCAACATTTATTTGTTTCCACACACCATTATTAATCCTATTCATTCGCTTAATGGGCTTCCTACAAGTAGCTAGAATTCCATGAGATTGTAATTTAGTCCTTCTCCCCATTCTGGTAGGGTTGGTACATCCTTCCTATCTAACTGCTCAGATAAGATCCTGCCAGATAAAGATCTCTCAACTCCACTTCCATTTCCTATGACCACTCGAAGCATAAATTTACCTTCACTTCGTCGTAAGCTAGACCTTTCTATTCTTGGGAATCTATGTGTTGATCAAGAAAGATGGAAACGTGAATCTCATGGATCTTGTGGCAAGAATGCATCACAAAATCCGTAAACTAGGGCCTCCTTTCTACACAGACCCATCAATGACACAAAAACGAGCTCTACTTCTTGTTGCAACAAAGCTAAGGGAAAGTATCACACTTTATGTTTCATGGAATTTTCATAGAACTGGCATCGCGACAATTGTTGTATGCATGCCAAAATTTCATTTCCTCATCACCACGTGGTTGGTTGTCCTCTTCTACGTTTTATGGAAGTGCGTTCACAACTATCATTGCAAAATCGCTTGATTTATGATATACGTCGGAGGTTGCATGTAAAGGGTCGATTAGAGGTTCGATTACACAATGCACATTCGATGAGATCGATGCATGAGGTTAGCTTACACGTGCATGTAGCACTGTGTAATAAGTATCAGGGTCATGTTTCCATCCACCTGCCTTATTCTATCCACCTGCACCGGTCATAAGAATCTATCTATTCAAATGGCATAAACTTACCTCAGATTTCAGATAACAATGGGGATGCATTAAATAGTGATGTTCACCAAAACACACAGCGGAGCTGTGAACCTGAGCTCATGTCGTTGTTGATAACATTGTCCAAGAAATATTTCAAAGAAGACATCGGAATATTCATGTTGTTTCCATCCCATTGTAAGATTTAATAACTAAATAATGATTCTTTAATGCGGAATTAAAAAAAAAAAAAATTAAAGAATCGAAAAGAAAAAGCTTTAAAAATGCCCAGTAAAAACATACCTCCAGCCATTGGTGCTACTCAAACTCACAATGTAGGCAGCTTCACTAGATAGAAAATCTGCAGGAGGAAGATGCCTTATTCCTTGCACACCACAACTGAAGCTATTCCTTCATGCATAATAATAAACAATAGCAGCAGCCTTGTTTTATCCACGCAGGGAAACCGATGTCAATGAACCCTGAACTGTAATTTTTGTACTCAAAAATTCTACAACACCGAGAATGAAGCTCACATCTGCTATATCAATATGTGCTTACAACCAATGCAATTATTTTCTTCTTCTCATGAAGAACACTACAATTAATGATATGGATTTGCATTGCATTGTGAAGTTTTAAAAAGCACACGAGTGAATGCAGGTAGAGTCCAACTAAACAATTGCAGCGATAGAGTGAGAGCCACGTAAAAAATTGGTAGTACCAATAGTCACGTCTATCAACACAGAATTCACTCAAACAGAAAGAAAAAGATACAAAAAAACTAAAGGCACTTCCAAACTCTACAAACTCTAACTTGATGGTGTAAAGCTGAAGGGGATTGAGTTAGTGAGCTTGGGGACCAAACAGAAGAATTTATAGCCAAGCTTCCATCAAGCTTCTGTTGGCTATGTGTCAATTGTTCCACAGATCATGGTATAGAACTGTAGTGGGAGTAATGGACCACTTAAGTAGCTCCCAACAATAAATTAATTATCTGCAGTTGATTTCTGTAATTTAAGGAAATTACTGCAGTTAGTTTCCATAAATTAAGGAAACAACTGCAAATTAATTTTCAGAAATTAAGGGATGTTGTTGGGAGAGGCAGCGTAACATTCTCCCACTTGGTCCATACTTCCAAACTTAATGTCTCATCTTAAAACCCATTGATAATTTGTATTAAGTAATAGATACATGAATCATGGTGATAAGTCCTCTAATGACGAGTATTATCTTCCATGTATTACTATGGATTTATTTCTATTAAAATTTATGTGGCAAAAATTTCTTAATGAATAAACCCTATGTTTATTCTTGGTCCTACACAGATGAATTCTCTCAAATCAAATTAAGGTGCACATAAATATGAGAAAAAACATCACAAAATTTAAGAATTTCATTAAAATAACATTGTTCATACAATGAGAAACTACATAATGGAACCAAGTCCCATATTCATTACATGATCCTTGAATTTAAACGGTGGCATGCCCTTAGTCAAAGGATCAGCGATCATCAATTCAGTGCTAACGTGCTCAATGACCACTTTATTTTCTTTAACACATTCCCTTATAGCTAAATACTTAATTTCGATGTGTTTATTTCGACTCTCACTTTTGTTGTTCTTAGCCATAAAAACAATAGTTGAATTGTCGCAATATATTCTCAATAGCTTAGAGATATAATCCATAATTCTAAGCCCAGAAATGAAACTCTTAAGCCATACACCATGTAAAGTAGCCTCAAAATAGGAGATGAACTTGGCTTCCATAGTGGAAGTGGCAATCAAAGTTTGCTTAGCACTCCATGATACAGCTTCATCGGCCATCACAAAAATGTATCATGATGTTGATTTACGTGAATCAACATATCCAGGAAAGTCAGAATCTACATAGCCAATCACTTCCAAATTGTCCATCCGTATATACATAAGCATGTAGATTTTGGTTCCTTGAAGATACCTCATTACTTTCTTTACAGCTCTCCAGTATTCTAAACCTATATCACTCTGATATCGTCCCAAAATTCCCACAACAAATGTAACGCCAGGTTTTGTGCAGACTTGAGCATACATTAGGCTTCCGATAGCAGAAGCATATGGAATGTTCTTCATTTTTTCCCTTTCAAAGTCATTCTTCGGGCATTGGTTCAAACTGAACCTATCACCCTTCACAATGGGAGCGACACTTGGTGAACAATCCTTCATCCGAAATCTCTCTTAAATTTTATTAATATAGGTTTCCTAAGACAGACCCAAGATGCCTCGAAATCTATCTCTATGAATCTTAATTCCAATGACATAAGATGCCTCACCCATATCCTTCATATCGAAATTTTTAGAGAGGAATTGTTTCACCTCATGCAGCAAACCCTTATCATTGGTTGCTAGCAAAATATCATCCACATATAAAACAAGAAAATAGATTTTACTCCCACTGACTTTCAGGTATATACATTCATCCATAATGTTTTCTACAAAACCGAAAGAAGAAATTACATTATGAAATTTCAAATAACATTGGCAGAATGCTTGTTTTAATCCATATAATGATTTCTTGAGCTTGCAGACCAATTTCTCGCCATCACTAGAGGAGAATCCTTCAAGTTGTTTCATGTAAACCTCCTCCTCTAGATCTCCATTGAGAAAAGTCGTTTTCACATCCATTTGGTGCAACTCCAAGTCAAAATGGGCTAATAATGCCATAATAATTCCCAAGGAATCTTTCTTAGATACAGGAGAGAAAGTCTCCTTGTAATCGATTCCTTCTTTCTGAGTGAATCCCTTTGCAACGAGTCTTGCCTTGTATCTCTTAATGTTGCCCAATGAGTCTTTCTTTGTCTTAAAGACCCATTTACATCCAATGGGTTTTGCACCATTAGGCAACTCAACAAGATCCCAGACTTCATTACTCTTCATATAATTCATCTCTTCCTTCATGGCATCTTACCATAATTCTAATTCTTTCCAACTCATGGCTTGTGAAAAGGACTCGGGATCATTTTCGACTCCAATGTTGTAGCCAGATTCTTGCAGATACACAACATAATCATTAGGCATTGATGATCTCTTTAGTCTAGTATATCTTCTTAATGTTGTACCACCATCTTCCTGAGAAGTATGTGGTTCAACTCATTGTTCAAAAATTCTTTGCAATTCTTGAACTATCTGATCTACTGGAATGTCGTCAGCAGCTTATGGAACTTCGACAATTGGTTGTTCAACACCAGTTTGTACTTGAGGGATGCTGTGAACAATAACCAATCTATCACTTGAGGTAGAAGGTTGATATTCTGAATGATCCTTCTTGAAAACTATGTTCCTGATTTGATCGCTCCCACTGATCAAGTCATTTTCAAGAAACTTTGCATTTCTTGATTCCACAATCCTAGTGCTATTAGATGGACAATAAAATTTGTAACCTTTAGACCTTTCAACATATCCAATGAAATACCCACTAATGGTCCTTGGGTCCAGCTTCTTCTCTTGTGGATTATATATTCTTACTTCAGACGGGCATCCCCAAATGCGCATATGTCGCAAACTTGGTTTCTAACCTTTCCATAATTCAAATGGCATTTTAGGAACAACCTTGGTTGGAACTCGGTTTAATATATACACTGTCGTCTTAAGTGCTTCAATCCACAAGGATTTAGGAAGATTGGAGCTGCTAAGAATACTCCGCACCATGTCCAATAATGTTTGGTTTCTTATTTCTACTACACCATTCTAGTCGGGTGAACCAGGCATGGTGTATTGGGAAACAATCCCATGCTCTTGAAGAAATTTTGCGAATGGCCCAGGTGCTTGTCCATATTCTGTGTATCTACCATAATATTCTCCACCTCTATCTAATCTCACGAGCTTAATTTGCTTGCCGCATTGTTTCTCTACTTCAGCCTTAAAAATCTTAAAGGCATCTAATGCTTCGCTCTTTTTATCAAGCATGTAGAGATACATATATCGTGAGTAATCATCTATAAAAGAGATGAAGTATCTCTGACCATGTGAGTCCATGTCTGGACTACATATATTAGTATGTATGATCTCTAATATGTCTGAACTCCTATTGGCATCTTTCTTTGACTTGTCGGTCTGCTTTCCCTTTATGCAGTCCACACAAGTCTCAAAATCAGTAAAATCCAGAGTATCAAGTACCCCTTCATTTACCAATCCTTTAATTCTTTCTATGGAGATATGACCTAGTCTCCAGTGCCATAATTTAGAGGAATTTTCATTAATAACACATCTTTTAGTGCCAATGTGAACATGGATTGAATCATAAGTGACATTGTTTTGTAAATTAATGCAATAAAGACCATTAGACTGTTGGGTGTGGAGCCTGATTATCTTGTTTACTTTGTATCACAACATTGGACCCCTGTACCTTAAAAGGGGCGGCAACGCCGCCTGTAATTAATCGCTGTCGCCCCCCCCCCCCCTTGGCGGGGACTTTCGGGGCAGCGCTCCCGAAGCTAAAAACAGATGTAAAATTGCTTGCCTTTAAAACATAGTATCAAGTCAATCATTACCTATTAGGCAAATGATCTGATGGTAGAAGTTAAGTTTAGATTAGGGTTTTTTGCCCTAGAAATACAACCCTCAAGCAGCAGGCATTGTATCATGTCAACGATACTCTTTGCTGAGAACTAAGAGGGAGACCGTGAGAGAAAATGGTGAGGATATTACAGCGGATCTGTTGTAGGTTTTGTCTCTTCATTTTTTGCTGGATAATAGAAAGGAAGGACTGGCTGTTCGGGGTGGACGTAGCCCAAACTGGGTGAACCACGTATATCTGTGTCTCTTTAGTTTTATGTGTTTTGTGTGCTTGTATTTTCTACATATTTTATGTGTTGCATTGCTCCATAATATATAATTTTCTAACATAGACAAAATACCATTCCCAACACAATCAGATTTATGAAATAAACTGAAGGATGTTTTTGAAAAGTTAAAGTAATATCCAAAAGGTACAAGCCTTGAAACTGAAATCAAGTTTCTAGAAAAACTTGGTACATAAAAGGTCTTTTCTAATTCTAAAACAAAGCAATTACTTAAAGTTAAATAGCATGTTCCTATAGCCTCCACATGCGAGCCCATCTTGTTTCCTGAAAAGATGCTTTGCTCACTTCCCACTGGCTTCCTTAGGTTTTGCAAACCCTGCAAGGAATTCGAAATGTGAATTGTTGATCCAGAATCAACCCACTAGGTGTTAATATTGACATTAACCATATTAGATTCATAACAAACGAACGAGATTGGATTACCTTTGTCTGCAAGCCATTTCTGAAATTTGGTGCATTCCTTTTTTATGTGCCCCTTCTTTTTACAGAAGAAACACTTGGAATCCTTCTTGATATCGGCTTGGGAAGGTATTTTACCTTTCCCTTTCCGATTGGCTTGATATTTGCCCTTTCCTCACGTTGCCAGCATTTCACTTTCTCCCATTTCCATCACCAGTCTTTCTTCCTCTTGAACACACATGATCATGAGTTCATTAATTGACCATTTATCCTTATGTGTGTTGTATGAGATTTTGAAGGGTCTGTATTGGTGCGGAAGGGTGATTAGGATGTAGTGCACCAGGAAAGACTGTGATATTTCAACCTCGAGTTTCTTCAATTGAGCCACAGTGTCCCTCATTTGCATGATGTACTCGTGCGCACCTTTCACATTAGTGAGCCTTAGGGATGAGAACTTCATGATTAGGGTGCTTGCTAGTGCCTTGACTAAAGTGACGAATTGATCATCAATGGCTTTTAGCAAGTCTAAGACCTTTTCATGCTGTTCGACAGAACCACGAATAACAGCTGAAATTTTAGTCTTAATGAACATCACGCTTAGGCGATTAGATTGTTCCCATCGTTCATAAAGCGTGATATCCGTTGCAGTGCTGGTATTATTGAGTGCCGGTGGTTCGTCTTTCCTAATAGCATAGTCTATGTCCATCCACCCCAAATGAAGGAGAACTCTCTCCTCCATACCTTATAGTTATCTCCCTTAAGTTCAGGGATATCAGTACGAATTTCAGAGAAATTTGCAAGTTGTACAACTGCATAAAAATAAATATCACATGCTTTATGTTAAAATTGAGGTCTAAATAAAATTTCATGCTTTACCAATGTAAATCATGCTTTAAAAATTGGATCTAATGACATAAAAATTGTCTGTGGACTAAATTTTCAATTCAAGCAGATTCAATTATTCTTTATGATAGAATTTATCAAATTCTATCTTAGTTTTGAACTTTATGATAAAACTATTAATTCATAACTCCTGTGGGTAAATTATGAATATTTTATCCTAATTAATTATATAAATATAACAAAATTCCTGTGGGATAAAATTTATTTTATTTAGTATAATTAATTACAACTAATGTCTAAATATTCTTTATGTGATCTTAATCAATCATAATATATAATTTTATTTAATTATAGATGTTGTGGCTATTCTCTCATCAATTAAAATTAAGACATTATTTTTTACATAAAAAAAATTTAACTTGATATAAGAATAACGATAATTTGCATAAATAAAACTCTAATATTCATGCATAACGATTATCCAAATTGCATATAATTAAGCAAAATTTAGACATATTTTTAAATATATGCTTTAATTTAGAAAATTCTAAAAAATATGACATTTGGCCAATCATATTTATAAATCACCAAGGCAGAGTAATACCAAATGTAAGCTTTAATAACTAAATAACGATTCTTTAATGCGGAATTAAAAAAAATTAAAGAATCGAAAAGTAAAAGCTTTAAAAATGCCCAGTAAAAACATACCTCCAGCCATTGATGCTACTCAAACTCACAATGTAGGCAACTTCACTATATAGAAAATCTGCAAGAAGAAGATGCCTTATTCCTTGCACACCACAACTGAAGCTATTCCTTCATGCACAATAATAAACAATAGCATCAGCCTTGTTTTATCCACGCAGGGAAACCGATGTCAATGAACCCCAAATTGTAATTTCTATACTCAAAAATTCTACAACACCGAGAATGAAGCTCACATCTGCTATATCAGTGTGTTCTTACAACCAATGCAATTATTTTCTTCTTCTTGTGAAGAACGCTACAATTAATGATATGGATTTGCATTGCATTGTGAATGTTTAAAAAGCACACGGGTGGATGCCGGTAGAGTCCAACTAAACAATTGCAGCGATAGAGTGAGAGCCACGTAAAAAAATGGTAGTACCAATAATCACGTCTATCAACAAAGAATTCACTCAAACAGAAAGAAAAAGATACAGAAAAACTGAAGGTACTTCCAAACTCTACAAACTAACTTGATGGTGTAAAGTTGAAGGGGATTGAGTTAGTGAGCTTGGGGACCAAACAGAAGAATGTATAGTCAAGCTTCCATCAAGCTTCTGTTGGCTATGTGTCAAGTGTTTTACAGATAATGGTAGAGAACTGCAATGGGAGTAATGGACCACTTTAGTAGCTCCCAACAATAAATTAATTATCTGTAGTTGATTTCTGTAATTTAAGGAAATTACTGCAATTAGTTTCCATAAATTAAGGAAACCACTGCAAATTAATTTTCAGAAATTAAGGGATGTTGTTGGGAGAGGGAGCCTAACACCCACTCCAAATAAGAATTTGTTCATTCAAGGGTAGTAAACAGAACTATTTCTGTCCTAAAACAAAAACGCTTTTAAGAAGATCAAGCCATCAAACACATTTGTTATATTGTGTAGTTATTTTGTCCTACGTCGAATAACTCGCCCACTCAACAGTTTGTTTGAAAATAAGATGACTTCCAAGGTTAAAAACAAGAATTCAATTTCACTCCCAAAACATTCTTTTGAGTTATTTTGTTCTCGATACCCACTCAATCTTCTGCTGGTAAAGAAATATACACCATTGAAAAACTAAAATAGAGGATTGCATGTACGCCCAAATCGTCTTACTAATACGTTGGGTGTTTGACTTATTTCTAGAAACACTTTGTGTGTATGCATTAATGAGTTGAATCTATGTCATATTTATTTTTCTAAACGCTTTTTCTAAGCACTTTGAGTGCATGCACTAAGCCACATTTTGAATAAATATTTTTTTTTATGATTACACAAATTTTGGAATTATTATAACTTGTGAACTTATGTCAATGTCTATTGCATAATTAGTTCATAATGACATGAAATTATGTTGTTTATTTAATTAAAATTGTCTTTTTTTTTCCTTCCGTCCAATACTCAATGCTTTCAAGCTTCACTGACTATATGAAACAGATCACACAACAAATTATCAAGATAGTAAGTTCAATGAGTAAAACTTCTTATTCTGAAATTACAACAATTATCATTCGATGCCTAATCCAATAGTTATTAAACTGCAGTGTCTGCTCTTGATGCGCTCAAAAGGAGTTTTCACATAAAGGACTGGATTTCCGATCCTTGTTATCTGGTCGAGTGGGAAGGAATCGGTTGTGATGAGGGCTCTTCTAACATAAAATACTCAATAGCTCAAGAGTCTAGGTTTCTTCACCAAATCAAAGCAGGGATTAGCTGCCTTGCCGCCATCCTTATTTTTTTAAATGTTCTTTTCGTGAGTAGCTTCCGATGGTAAATCCATGAGACTACTACTTTTTCTCCATTGTATCATAGTCAACACGGCATCCCCGCACCCCTTTGGTCACTTCAAATTCTAAGGTCAATCTTCAATCCAAATTTTTAGATTTTTTAAAATTTCCAGTTCACCTTACAATTAAAAAATTTGGAAAATATGGTTTGAACGCAAGGCAATATTACATATAAGTGGTGTACAATAAATCTGGTTTGCTTATGGCTATATAGGTTGAAGGGGACGTGTGTGACTCAGTCTTAGTCAGGTGACCTGTACGACAAATAATTAATAAACCTCAATAATTATGGGCGGCGTGACTTTTTTTATAGATTTTAATTAAAGTGGACTACTTCGGCCGAACTTTAGTCGATCTTTTTTAATTTTATTTTAATTAAAGAGAGCTACTTCGGTCTAACTTTAGCCACGCACATATATCATAGTAATGTCCAATGCTGAATTTTGGTAGACATGGAAAATCAAAATGTGTTTAATTTATTAACTGTTTGTCCTGTCATCCAATTTAAAGTTCAATGTAATTTGTGGTCTAAACTATATTTATTATTTTAGGTTAAATATTTAATTATAATTTTAATTGTTTTTGCAATATATATTAAGTTTTAGTTGGGTAAGATTATATTTTCATTATGTCTAATATATTATTAAGATTTGAGTTAGAAATTAAACCAGTAATTTTATATTAAAAAATAAGTTAACAAATACTTAATCACCATCTATCTAAAACTCAATAAACTTGAAATTTTATTTTTAAATATAATATTAATTTTTAATAATTTAATAATAAATATTTATATTAATATTTAAAAAATAATTTCTTTATATAGTTTAACTTTCTAAAAAATTATTATATATATATATATAACCAATAAAAAAAACTAGAACAATAATTTTTCAAATTATTAATAAATTGTAAAAATAAATTTTGAATCCATGCCACAATTATGACATGCAGATTTTACAACTCTTTATAGCCTCTAAACACCCGGGTGGCCAAGGTCTTCACAAAATGATATATGATTTTTTTTTGGCTCCGGTCTATCAAGGTCTTTTGAATTTATAATAATATGTATATTTTCTTAATTAAAAAAAAAATTCTCAATTTATTTTGAATTTTATTTTTTATTGATTTTAATTTATTTTATTTTTTAAATTTAATTTTAATTTATTTTATTTTTTAAATTTAATGTTAATTTTATTTTATTTTTTATTGGCTTTTAAAACTTAAACTTATTTATTTTATAAAATAAAATAGATTTCAAAAATAATTTAACCATTAGCCTTACTCAAATGATATATATTTAACTTTTATATTAATTATTTTAGTAATTAAGACTAAGGATTTAAAATAAATTAATAATATAGTTTTTTTTAGCTACATCACATATATCATGAAATATAAATTATTTAATTTATATGTCTGAACTACTTTTATCAAAATTGAAAAGTAAGAGGATGATTGCTGACCCAAGTCAAGCATGATTAGAGTGATCACACCAATCTGATTTTTTTTTGGGAAGCTAGGACCAACTCTTTATTGTATGAAAGAAAAATTCTTAATTTACAATGAGATGTTTATCATCAAAATTATGTAAAAATCAATTGAGTTTAACAATTTTTTTAATAGTTTTAATTTCCCAAAATAATTTCCATCCAAAACTGATTTCCATAGAATTTGAATATAAAAAGTGAAAAACACTAGACTTCCAACAAATCCAGTGACAAAAACAAAATGACGAAATACTAAGTCCATAATCAACACTCGAACAAAAAGACGAGATAGGCTCCAAACAATTTTCTAAAATGTACGAGACGGAAAAACAAGATGGGAATCGCATTTTTCCTTACTTTCTCGGCAGGACAGCTTCTAATGGCAATTCCGTGGTTGCTTTTTCTTTCCTTTCGCTCTCACTTGTGGTTCACGGTATTCTTCCATATCGGAGTCAGCGCGGCATGCCAGACTGCCATGCTCACTGCCCCCATGGTAAACTCGAATAGACGGACTTCAATAATAAAGTGAGCCTCTTGTTAAATGGGGAAATAAAACGCAGAGTAAAAGCATTTTTTTACGAAAGAATTTGGTGTAAAAATTATTTCCCTTGTAATATAAGTTGAGATATGTATATTTTATAGTTTAATTTATTAGTAATAATTATTATTGTAAATTTGTTTATTAAGATGTGCTTTACCATTTAGTGTGTGAGTTAGATATTGTTCATATATATAAAAATTAATGTGGAGTATAAATAAAATATTTATATTTATATTTTAATAATTGAAAGTAAAATAATAATAATAATAATAATTTATTTTTTTATTATTTTTTCTATTTCATATAGAGTTGATAAATGTTATCTAAAGATAATATTATGTTTTTTTTTTTTTTTTAAATTGAGCTAATTCTATTTATGTAAATATAATAGTACAAAACTGCTGCAGTTCAGCTGCGTTAGCCTGAAACTGGGCCTGAAAGTCAAGCATAATTCTGAAAATAAGCTGCCCATATAGGGAAACCAGCTCTATAATAGCAGTCTCACCGCCCTTGTATAGGGAAACCGGTGGAATAGTTATAATTGTTATGAGACAGTAACAAAAAGCTAGCACTATCATTAACGAAAACCAGTAAGCTGCTATGTATTGTAGAAGACCAACATCGCTAAGAAAATAAACAAGTTCAAAGACCATATTGCGCCATGTCATTGCTGAGTCAGCTGGAGTTGGCGGGAGAAGGCTGTTCCTCCTCTATTGGGCAACCGAAGTAATCTTCAGGATCTTCCACGTTAGCTTCTCTGTTGTGAGCCTTTGCGCCCTGTTCAGCAGCTGTTTCCACCTGCAAGGGAGAGAGACCAAGGGGGGGAATGGCTGTGGCAGCAGGCTCGGCTAAGTCCTCTTGTAGTGCTGCAGCAGAAGTGGACCGAGGCTCGACAGAGGTAGGATGAGGGTTGAGAGAAGCATGAGTGGAGACAGTCCAGGTAGGAGGGCTAAGAGTGGCATCCTCGCGCAGAGTTATAGTGATAAAGGCTGTAATAGAAGGGCGATTAAAAGCACTATCAAACCTCAGCTCCGCTCTCTGAGTGGTCTGGCAGATGAAATGGCTGCTAGCGAGCTGAGGGGCGGAGGAGGAGAAGCGATGGGGGGCTTCAGGCGGAAGGGAGGCAGGCGGTCGACCATGGGCAGAATCAGAAGGGATTTTAGAGAAAAGTCTGCTGGAAGAGGGACGCTCCCCCGCTGAGCTTCCGCGTGTGCCTACTCGACGGGCTGTCATGCGCTGCCTGAGTCGAGGCATGGCAGGCTCTGCTTCGAGAGACTCATGAGCCTGGAGAGGAGCCGACGCAGCGAAAGAATCGGGAATGATCTGAGGCACACCAGGATGATACAGAGCGACAGACGGGCTGGAAGTATGCTGAGGAGCAGTGGACTCACCAGGGCAAAATTCACTATTGGAGAAGTGCACACCAGGTAAAAATTCATTGCAGCTATAGAGCGAGCAGCGCCGGCCTGTGACTGTGCGAGCGCTTGGCTCAGCACAATGGACAGGGCACGCACCGCCCAAGGGGACCATACAGTCGCGGAGAATGTCGGAGAGCTCGTCGAACATAGAGCTGGCCTCCATAATGCTTAAACCAGGTGAACCAGAGCTATTGTAATGTCGGCTCGGGGGAGAGTTAATGCTACTTGCAAGCGGAGTGAATGCGAATTTAATTGCGCCGTGGAGGGCAATGTGGCCACCACGCGCTCTGTGCGTTGGGAAGTGGCCAAGGCCAGTTGTCCCAATATGGCTAACGAACATCCGCATTCGAAGAAGATAATATTATTGTTATTACATAATGTGTATCTTATTTCATTATTAATTGATATGTAATATTTAAAACTAATAAAAATATTTTACTATTAGTCATAAATAAAATATTCCAAGACTCATATTAAATAACTAATTTTATATAATTTTCAGATTTTTTTTTTTTTACATATTTTGTTTTGGTTAAATTTTTTAGTTAATTAATTATCGATCAATAAATTTTGTACAAACTAGGCTAGTAGAATTTTGAAAAATTGTAGACAACTAATGCAACTATTTGAGTGCTAAGTCTATGAAGACATACATACTCTACCCCTCTAATTTTAAACTTAACACATCCTCTTAATCATAAAAATGCAACATTAACGTAATTACATACTTCAGAAAATCTCCTTATTTCATGAATTCCTTAAAATTCTTTATCTATTTGGTTAGATTCCTGGGTTATATGCTTTAAATGCCTTTTGCTAACTAAATTTAATAACTTAATGCATTAGTTTGTTTAGCAATAGAGAATTAGAAAATGTATTTAGAGAATCGAAAATGTATTCTCTAAAAACGTATTTAGAGAATAAAAAAATACATTTACAGAATTTTATAATCATATACTTATAAAAATGCAACTTGCTTGATGAACGTCCTCTCACTTAGCATGCACTTTCTTTTAGACTCCTATGGGGCTTTGTGCTTGCAATAACATTCATTTTGAAGGGCCATTCATTTGAAATTATTTGTGTATTTTCTATAATTTCAAATGGATAATCGGGTTGGGACAATGTGCCATACAGCCTCCGTAATCCACGACACTATGCTCCCTTTCCGCTCCCGACAATCATTTCGTGTTGCATAGGCTGAATAGTCAACACCTGTTGATTCCACTTTTCATTAGTTGTGATATGTGGCCTAATAAATGTGTGATATAAATGAGGTGTAGTGATAATTTGATAATTCCACTTCCTAGGACTTTGATAATTAAGAAATATTTGTGTGTTGTGTCTATTCATGGCTAATTCTACCTCACACTAAATTATGAGAAATGGGTTGATTCTACTTCTCATTAAAGTATGATAAGTGGCATTATACTTGCTACTAAACATCATATTAACATCATGCTTTGTAAAATCACTCGTTGATTCGTTGACTCTACTTTCCATTAAAATATGATAAGTGGCATTCTACTTGTTATTGAACATCATATTAACATCATGCTTTGTAAAAATAGCATAATAAACCATGAATTAATGAAAACAATGGATTTTATATAATTAACATAATCCAGTGGTATAAAAGAGTCCATAAAAATATAACATTATCTTTAATTTTATACTATTTAATCATAATGATCTTATCAACTCTCAATTATTTTATTTAGATTTTTTTTTTAAGATTCTTTTATAATATTTAGCAATATAAAATAAAAGTAGAGTACAAAATAATATTTAGCAATATAAAATAGAAGTAGAGTACAAAATAATATTTAGCAATATAAAATAAAAGTAGAGACTATATAAATTATTAAATTTATTCTATTTTCCAAATATAAATGGGAAATTCAATTTTTCAGATAAAATAATTTCAATCTTAAATCAAATTTTTAATATCTAATATTAAATATTATTTATTTCATATATTAAAATTAGTGTAGGTAGATAAATTAAATGTCTATAAAAAATCATAAAAATTATGAGAGACTATATTTTCATAGTTATTCATATTGATAGAATTTTTTTGATAAAATTGTTTGAAGGATATTTAATCATGTCCAATTTTTTTAAGTAGACACTCCACCCATTGTCAAGGAATTTGAGAATTGAATTATTGTTATGAATCATAACAAAAATCTTGTTAAAATATAGTGTTAAAACAATTTTTAAGTCCCACAAAACTTTAACGCGACCAACCAAAAGGAAGTTTGACCCATGTTGAATTCATACATTGGCCAAACTAGAAATCCCTTAAAATCTCGTATTAAAGAGCATAGTGTCCATACTAATCATCTTAGGCAAAGCTCATATTAAAGAGCATATTGTCGATACCATCATCTCAGGCTATAGAAGTCCACCATAGTTGAACACTCTTTTAACTCGAAAGATACAACCAAAAAATTTTAATCCACACAATGGCTATAAATTTAGTCATTTTTGGCAATGAGTTATCCATCATCTAACTCATTAAATAATATTTTTTTCTTCCTTATATTTAATAATATTTTGGCATAATAAATTCTTTTAAATATTTTTTTACATTTTGTTTTATCCAATATATTTTTAGATTATTTATCCTTTCAATTTTATCTATATTTTCTAATTTTACTCTAATTTTCTTTTCTTTTTAATGAATTGTTTGAGAGTGTACTTCTATCATTTTCCATTATCCTCCTTAATTTTATCTTAAAAAATAACCATCCCATTTATCTATTTTAATTCTCTTTTATTTAATTTGATTTAATTTGATTAATCATTTATTTATTCAAATATTTTAACGTAACCCTACTTCTCAACTTCTCAACGATTATTTTTTATTTAATTTATTGACTTGACCTATTCTCTTAACAACTAATTATATAATTTAATCTCTCAATGTATGGTTTTGTGATTAGTGATTTGTTTCGAACCACTTACTATGATTCATCGTTAACACAATCTAGAAAAATTATATAGTAGAGATGCAACCACTAAATCCAAAACTAGAGATTATAGATTAAATAAATTTTATAAATAAAATATATGAGAAAAAACTAAAATTAGAAAAATATAAAAGAAATTAATTATTATGATATTTAAAATAAACGTTAAACACTAATAATAATTAAAAAAAAGGCTCATAAAAATTTAAAATAAATGCAAACATAATGGGTTATAATAAACTTATCTTATAAACACATACATACATACATAATCAAAAGAAACCCATAAAAATTACAAAAAAGGGAAATTTTCTAATTAGAATAAATGCAAACATAATTGGTTATAATAAAATTATCTTATAAACACCTATATATATATATATATATATATATATATATATATATATATATATATAATCAAAAGATAATGGAATATGATTAAAAGAATCTATTGTGGACAAAATATAATATAATAAAATATTTAATTAAAACATAAATAAATTTAAGCATATATAAATTATTGAATAAAATGAGAATTATAAAGAGAATAATCTAGAGCAACCAATAAAATTTTAAAAATAAAGATAGAATTAATATACATAATAAAAAGTTGAAGGAAAACAAGTGTTAATATATATATATATATATATATATATATATATATATATATATATATATATATATATATATATATATATATATATATATATATATAAAATAAAGTTTTTATCAAAAAAATTAAAATCAAACATTAGAGAGGACCAAACAATTAAAAAATTATTGATAAAAATATCAAGGATAAGAAAATATGAGAAAAAAAAAAAGAATAGCTTCCTTTAATTTCTAGTGATTGAAATGATAAACCCTGAACTCTTTAATTTATGGAACAACTCATTTCTCTAATGTAGGGGTCCCATATGAACATGGAACCAAATAAACACCTTTCAAGTTTCCAGGCTCTATCGGCTCTTTTACGGATTTTAGCGAGCTACTAATGGTGTTAATGGATAAAAAGGTAGACGAAACATTGAGCTTCCCAAGGATCCGAGCAATTTTATTGTAGTTCCTTCGATAAAGGGAAGTTGAATGCTAGAAACTAATTATCATGGATCTTTCCTTACATTTGGACCTTTACTTGCATTTAAAAAGGCTTTAATATCTTGGTATTTATTATAGTAATAATTTAATATTATTATTATTCTTTAACAAATACTTTCATTATTATTTCAATATTATTCTTTAATGGATAATTCTGGATGCTTCCTATTAAAGGATTCACAACTCTTGTTTGTAATCATTAACTTTCAAAGTCAGAGAGGATGGGAGAAGTGTCCACCTCAAATGTTGGACAAGATTAAACATTCTCCAGAGAGTTTCATCTTAAAATTTCTTTCAAACATAAAAACTAACTAAATTATAAGTTATTTTAAATTATTATTAAAAATAAATATATTAGCTTAACATATATGTATTTAAAAACTTTTTTTTTGTAAGTTCGACATTGGTGAGGCTACATCATGGTTATGTATGGTCATGTCCAAGAATAACACCTAAATAAGGAAGAGAATTGAACTGGTGACTTAACATCTAGGAGTGCCTTAACAAGGCATCCTATCACAAAATATCCAAGACCCCATGGACCATGTATTTAAAAACTTCATTTACCATGGATATTTTTAATTTTTAAATAGCTTTGTTACAATAGCATAGCCAATACCATGGCTTATTAATGTCCAAAAAATCATAAATCACTTCATATGACACTTACTCATATAACATATTTTTTAAAATAGTAAATTTAATTAAGTGAGCCAAAAGGGCATAACAATATGAAGATATGTCTCAAATTTTAATTTGTACACTATTAAGAATATTTTAAACTAGCAATTTCCCATAAAGGTGCAAAGGTACACAGAAGGAATAGAAATTTGGGAAGATCATCTTGAAAAACTAAATTACTAAATACAAAAACTCCTATTTCTAAAAGAATAAATATTAGATAAAGATTATTTGAAAAAAAAGAGAGAAAAATCTCTTACTAATATAAACATTCTACTTCAGTGGTTGCTTGTTGATGTAAATTTTCCGTTACAACATTTGGTTATGCTAGGAGTAAGATGATTGATGGAAAATTACTTATATAAATAGTTAAATGACAATAGAATAAATAAAATTCCTTATTTAATTCTTTGGTTGAAAGTTCTTATTCGTAAAATTATAACACAGAATAGCATTAGTGGATTATGTGATGGTGGACGTGTTATTTGTTTGGCTATAAAACCAATTTATCATAACTAGCAATTGCACCACATGTTGCAAAGGAAACGTCGTAAGGTTGTGGTATAGGAAAGAATAGACTTCATAAGGTTGTGGTACTGAGAGACTTCATATCATCAGTAGAGGAATGGGGTAGGCTGAAGGGTAAATCCAAACATCTTCCTTTTTTCTTCATCTGGGAGGTATGGTTGGCTCGGAATAGATTGATTTTTGACATTTTTCCTGTTAACATATCTCATACATATTTTGCAATACTGAGATGGATTGACGTAAGGCCTATGGTCAAAGTAAACATGATTGATGGCTCTCACCAGATCAGACCTCATGAAATTTCCATTCCAGCTTTCTTTTTCGATGGGGCTTGTTTGGATGGAGTCATTGGATGTGGGGCTTGGGTCAAGATTTCTCTGAGAGAAAGGATTCATTTATTTTGGAATGGTGGTAATGGGTCAAACAACAAAGCTGAGATTATGGCAATTCAGGGTGCTCTTCTGACTGCTATCCACTTAAAATTACCACAAATAACTTTCTATGGGGACTCCAGAATGGTGGTCGATGGCATCATGGGCAACATACAATTGTCTATTCTAGGTCTTCAGGGGTGGTTGAAACGGGCTAAAAAATTATGGGAAAGGTTAAACCAACTATCCATCATACATATTTTCAGAGAGAACAACACGAGGGCAGATGGACTATCGAAGAGAGGCATCAAAGCAAATTTTGGAGTCATACACATTCTTCATTACAGAGATGGTTCTCTTATATGGCAAAATTCTGTTCCACTGCCCTGATATGGAGTTTCTTTTTACAAGTGTACCTGCGGCTGATATTATAGTTCCTTATTTCTTTTTTGAACTATTCTTGACCTACTATCAAGCGAGCCTATGTGCCTAATCTACATTATCAAGCGAGCCTGAGGAATCACTATTCTTATTATCAAGCGAGCTAGAAGATCTTCATGCGAGACTGAATGCGTTGATGCTCATCATAAATCTTGGTCAACGAAGTTTACAGGTTTGGCTACCTTTTCATCAAAATATTGCCCTCTTATAATGACCTATTTTTGTTTTTTTTGTATTATACAAGGGTGGAGACTACTCAGTTTAAGCTAAGTTAAATATGTTATGGGTGTATCTACTCTCAGATTCAACTTGCCACTATACTGTGATACTCTTTCTTTCTCAGGAATGGTGATCCAGTTTCCATGTGGTAATGATGTCTTGAAGTATTCTCACTGTAGAACAGCTGAGAACAAAATGTAAGTTCAAAAATACTGGCATATATAATATACAATGTTTTTTTCTCTGAAAAAAAAATTCTTGGTTTCTCACCAAATCAAGTCAGGGACTAGCTTTCTTATAGTCCTCTGATGTTTTTTTGTGAGTGATGTTTTTTTGTGAGTAGCTTCAGATGACAAATAATTAATAAGCCTCAATTTGGGCGACATGATTTTTTTTTAATATATTTTAATTAAAGTGGACTACTTCGGTCGAACTTTAGCTACATCATGCTATCTAGCACGATCTTTTTTTAATTTTATTTTAATTAAAGAGGCTACTTCGGTCGAACTTTAGCCATGCACATATATCATAGTAATGTCCAATGCTGAATTGTGGTAGACATGGAAAATCAAAATGCTTTGTAATTTATTAACCGTTTGTCTTGCCATCCAATTTAAAGTTCAATGTAATTTGTGGTCTAAACTATATTTATTATTTTAGGTTAAATATTTAATTATAATTTTAATTATGTATTTAATATATATTAAGTTTAAGTTTGGCACAATTATATTTTTATTATATTTAATATATTATGAGGATTTAAATTAAAAATTAAACCAGTAACTTTAACAAACACTCAATCACCATCTATCTAAAACTCAATAAACTTAAAATTTTATTTTTAAATTATTAATAATTTTTAAATATAATGTAAATTTTTAATAATTTAATAATAAATATTTATATTATATTAAAAAAATAATATATATATATATATATATATATATATATATATATATATATATATATAAAATAAACTAAAATAATAATTTTTCAAATTATAAATAAATTGTAAAATAATTTTAATCCATGCCACAATTATATATATATTTTACAACTCTTTATAGCCTCTGCACACCCAAGTGCCAAGGTCTTCTTGGCAAGCTTTTTTTTTGGCTCCACTCATCAAGGTCTTTTGCATTTATAATAATATATGTTATTTTTAATTTAAAAAAAAAATTCTCAACTAAAAAACATTATTTAATTTTTTTATTGATTTTAATTTATTTTATTTTTTAAATCTAATTTTTTATTTTATTTTATTTTTTATTGGCTTTCAAAAACTTAAACTAATTTTTTAAATGATCTTAAAAATAATTTAATCATTAATCAATTTAAAATGATATATATTTAACTTTACACACATTTTTAATTAAAACTAAGGATTTAAAACAAACTAATAATATATTTAAATATATATATATATATATATATATATATATATAGAGAGTATATATATATATATATATATATATATATATATATATATATATATATATATATATTTGTCTAAGTTGTTGGAATCATTAAAAAAGGAGCGTAGTGTACATCGTGGCCGTAGCCTATGCATTGGCCAATAGATGTGGCATGATCAACAAAAGGACTATTTGAGGACTGCCCACATGGGGAAACCAGTCCAAACATAGAGCATTCAGTGAAAAACGCTACCCACGCAGGGGTAACAGCCTTAGAACCAGTATCTCGGACAGAAACTACATGATATCAGTACAAAAAACTCAAGATTAGCCCCTGAAGTCTGGGACTCGACATACACATAATTGCAGAATATAAAAGGATTAACTATCATGAGGAGGAGGTGGTTCTTCAAGGATGAGGCACCTGTAAACCTTCATATCATCATCTGCATCTGGCTTGTCTGCATGAGAGGCAGCGCCTTGCATGGTGCGTCCCGTTCGGTGCGAACCAACATCCTCGTCAATTGGTGCCTTCTCTTTGAGCTTATCCTCCTTCTGAATCTTCAAAGTCTCGTCTTGAGTAGACCCCGCATCCTTCCCTCCTGAGTGCGTGCCTACAACAACTATCTGAGGCTCTTCCCAAAACGAGACAGAGATGGTGGCAATTATTCTGGGATGGTTCAATGTGCATTTGAAAGAAAAGTGGGTTGTTTGAGGCAAGTTTGAGGCGAGGGAGGCAGGGGAAGCCGGAGAGGAGGAGGCCATTCTAAGGTTGGCTAAGTGGGATCTGCCTCTGCCGCTTCTAGTATTCGGATACCTACCAGCGAAGTACTCAGAGGATGGGGACGAAGTATCAGAGCTGGAAGAAAAGGGAGCACGCTGAGGACGGCCTCTAGTGCTGCCCCTCCTACAGCGCATGTGATGACGAAGTCTAGGCATGGTTTCACTCTCAGAAAGGGGCGTACGCGAATGCGAGGGAGCAGTGCGAAAGGGTGGAAAATGAATGGAGAAATCAAGGGTAACAGAGCTGAGGTTGCAGAGTCTGTTTCGAGAGAGATGGATTCCATCTCCCAGCTCAAGACAACATGCAATTATACAATGACGACCAATAGCAGTTTGGGAACAAGGATTCACAGCGATTGGAGAGAAAAAGCTCTGCAACAGAGGAGGAGGAGACATAGCATGAGCTCGTCGCTCTTCCATCTTGAAATTCAAGTTGTGGATGCCTCGATGAGCTCTCGACTTTAATGAACCATAAATGTGATCTGAATTCAGTTGCAGAGAATGTTTTATGGAGGCGGAAGAAAGATCTTGGCCCTCGGTCGAATTTAAGACATTCTGGTTGACAACCTAGAGGCTTATGAGCTCACGCATGGTGGCGGCAAGCATGGCCAAGTGTCTCAGCCACTTGCCAGCGCCATGTCCTATCGCATTAAACCTTCGTCTCAACACCCGCATCCGAGGAACTATATTACATATATTATGAAGTACTAATTATTTAATCTTTTATCAAAATTGAAAAGTAAAAGGATGATTGATGACCCAAGTCGAGGATGAGTCGAGAATGATTAGAGTGATCACACCAATCAGTTTTTTTTTTTTTCTAAACTAGAACCAACTCTTTATTGTATGAAAGAAAAACTATTAATTTACGATAAGATGTTTATCATTAAAATGGTGTGAAAATCAATTGAGTTTAGACAATTTTTAAATAATTATAATTTCCCAAAATATTTTCCATCCAAAACTGTTTTCCATAAAATTTGAATATAAAAAAATGAAAAAACTAAACTTCCAACAGACCCAGTGACAAAAATAAAAATGACCAACTACGAAGTCCATAATCAACACTCGAACAAAAAGACGATATAGGCTCCAATCAATTTTATAAAATGTACGAGACGGAAAAACAAGATGGGAATCGCATTTTTCCCTACTTTCTCGGCAGGACAGCTTCTAATGGCAATTCCGTGGTTTCTTTTTCTTTCCTTTCGTTCTCACTTGTGGTTCACGGTATTCTTCCATATCGGAGTCAGCACGGCACGCTGGACTGCCATGCTCACTGCCCCCATAGTAAACTTGAATAGACGGACTTCAGTGATAAGTGGGCCTCTTGTTAAATGGGGAAATAAAACGCAGAGTAAAAGCATTTTTTTACGAAAGAATTTGGTGTAAAATTATTTCCCTTGTAATATAAGTTGACATACGTATATTTTATTGTTTAATTTATTAGTGATAATTATTATTGTAAATTTGTTTATTAAGATGTGCTTTACAATTTAGTGTGTGAGTTAGGTATTGTTCATATATATAAAATATAAAAAATAATGTGGAGTATAAATAAAATATTTATATTTATATTTTAATAATGGAAAGTAAAATAATAATAATAATAATAATTATTTATTTTTTATTATTTTTGCTATTTCATATAGAGTTGATAGATGTTATGTGAAGATAATATTATTGATATTATATAATGTGTATTTTATTTCATGATTAATTGATATGTAATATTTAAAATTAGTAAAAATTTTACTATTAGCCATAAATAAAATATTTAAATATTTATATGAAATAACTAATTATTACGCCGTAAGGCGTATTTATTTGAAAAGAACTTTCTTAATTACTATCATGTCTTGATGTGCAACCTACGATCAGATGTTAGACCATTAAACATTTATCTGCCGTTGGATTAATAATCAGAGAAAACGGTTAAACAAAATTCGTTATTCCCCGGCAAGACAGGTTCCTTTCCCTTTCCAATGCAAAGAACTTACAGATGGGAGAAGAACCTGCAGACGAAGCTATTCCATGGATCCCACTGCGTTGTGGAAGGAGATTTCGTGCACCTGCTTGAAACAGAGCAAAATAGTATAGACTCAGACGATCACAAGGAACAGTACTGTATTACCGGATCTGTTGATTGAGTACCGCGGAGAGAGCAGAGCAATGGCGGAAATACCATCAGTACGCAGGTTACCTTTGGGGTCACAAGGATTATAAGTATCAGCACAGGGGTTAGGTTGCATGGGCATGTCAGCCTTCTATGGCCCTCCAAAGCCCGACCAAGAAATGATATCTCTCATCCACCATGCCGTCTCCAGGGGTGTCACTTTTCTTGATACTTCGGACATTTATGGCCCTTTCACCAACGAAATCCTCGTTGGAAAGGTAAGATTGTTGTATGGGGTTTTCTCTAGAATTGCAATTACCTATAGTTTGCTCAAATTCATAAAATTTTCACCTACGGTTTGTTTGCCATTAAAGGAATCAGGGAGAAAGTCCAATTAGCCACAAAGTTTGGAGCAAGTTTTGTCGATGGAAAACTGAAGGTTCGAGGAGATCCTGCATATGCTCGTGCCTGCTGCGAAGCAAGCTTGAAGCGACTTGATGTGGATTGCATTGATCTTTATTACCAACATCGTATCGACACTAAAGTCCCCATTGAAGTTACGGTATGTGATGTTACAATAGGCCTCGGTTTAGTTCTTGAACAATGCTGGATATTGTTGCAATAGGTATTTCTAGTTTATTTCTGTGCATTTGTAACTTTCCTGTACTTTGAAATAAAGTTTGATGTCTTGCGCCTTTGTGTGTCCATCTGTGACAGATTGGAGAGCTGAAGAAATTAGTAGAAGAAGGGAAAATAAAGTACATCGGACTTTCCGAGGCGTCCCCAGCGACAATTAGGAGGGCTCATGATGTTGGAGTTGACATTTGCCATATTCATGTTATTACCTTTGTATTATGAATTGCTGACTAACATATTAACATTCTAATTACAGAGAACTAGGTATTGGAATTGCGCCATACAACCCTTTCATCTGGAGCAAAGTCAGTTGAAAATTTAACGAGTAATGATGCTAGAAATGTATATATATACTTTTATCTATAGTTTATTTAAGGTTAGTATTTCAAAAAGAAATATATAAATAAATTTTATCATAATACAATATAAGTATTGCTTTAAAATAAAATTCAACCTATTAATTATAGGTTTAAAATCAAAGTGGGATAGTATGTATGTTTTTGTAGATTTAGCAGTTGAATTGCTGTTATGAGGTGGATCTCTTGTTTCACAAACAAAGAGGTCTTATACAAATTGTTGTATGGCTTGGCCTTGATCTTAAAATTAAATAATAGTAATAATAACCAAATCACTTTATTTTAATATCCATTTTCAGAAATTTGTATGAATTCATTTTATCAAGAATTACTATTAGTGCATTGATAAAACAACATTTTATTGTTTTGTTGAAAGTTTTTTATAATTTTATGAAGTTTTGATGTTTTGTATAGACAATGCCAAGGCTTACAGCAGAGAATCTCGAAAAGAATAAGATGACTTTTGCAAAGATATCCGAAATAGCTTCCAGGAAGGGATGTTCTCCAGGTCAACTTTCACTTGCTTGGATTTTTCATCAAGGAAATGACATTTCACCCATTCCTGGAACCAATAAAGTGAAGAATTTAGAAGATAATATTGGTGCTCTTTCCGTTAAGATCACACTGGATGAGATGAAGGAAATAGAAAATATATTATCAACCCATGGCTTCTCAGGAAATCGCGTTCCTGATGATGAAGAGGACCTCACGTGGATGAACTCAGATACACCTCCTCTCTCTACATGGAAGGATGTCGTATGATAATTTTTAACATTGTTTTCTGCCAACAAAGCGAAATCTTCATTTTTCTTCTGTTTTAAATGGTATATGATCGGATATATGGTTATAAATATTCTGTTGCAAATATCTGAAGAAGTTGAGTGTATTGTGAGTGTATTGTAAGCGTCCTATCCCATTCATATAATAGCGGCATTGTGTGTTGTATATGCTAGAGACAACATTACCGTAAGGGCTTTTATCCCATTTATTTAATAAATAAGTATTCGTTGCAATATTGATTTCTTATGAGTGCATCAGACATATTTGACATCTAGAGGGTCTCTAAAAATTTTGTTTTTAGATATTTTCCCAAGTTGGTAGTTTATTCTATAGAAAGATCCAAAGGAAAATAGACATTTTTGGCCATACCTTTTATTTCCATATTTTAGCCCATACCTCCTCCCATTTTATATCTTGATGTCTCACTTCTATTTGATATTTTTAACTTACTATGAATATACCTTTTGGTTTATACCTTCTCGAAGTTTATCCTCGTGATTGGAAACATGGTTCCTTCACTTTTGAAAATTATTCCAAAAGTGTTTCCAAACCACCATGTCAATTTTAGGATGTGTGTTTTTCAACATGATCCATTGATGCTAGCTTGCATCTCTATCCCCTTTAATCCAATAATCACACATTACTATTCAACCTTGAGCTATCATTTTTTGGCTTAGGCACTCAAGATCATATTTCTCCCATAGTTTCAGTAGTTTTCACCAGTCATCATCCCAAAATAATGTTGTTTGTTCATTTTTTATCTCCCAAAAGAAATGATTCTTAATCAAATTCATTCCTTTCATTGAACCAAAAGTGGTAATAAATTTGATCAATTTTTGTTGTGAGGTTTGTGGGGCATACTTGCTACTCTAGATTCTTTTACAAAGATCTTTCTCCATGTGTAGCCACCTCCCCCAGATCTTCACACCCAATATAGTTACATAATAGATGGGTCATGGAAACCCTATCCACCCTTGAGCTTTAGTCAAAATAGTTATCTAAGGCTACTAGTATCCACTTCCTTTCTAATTGAGCTCTGCCTCATAGGAAGGATCTTTGTATTCTTTGAAGTTCCTACAGAATAGAAGTGAGTCTTCATATTTGAACACAAGTTTATTGGGATATATTGGAGTAAAACCTTGAGCAACACTAGTCGGCTAGCTATATTCAAGGAGAGAAAGGTCCAAATCGTTAGTTTATTATTGAATTTTGTGAGTATCTCTTCCCAGAGCCTCCACTTAAGAAATTTTTCTACTAATGGAGCACCTAAATATTTAAAGGGGAGTTTACTAATCTAAATCTTGAGGACATGGGCCACATGCATTCGACAGTAACTAGTGTAATAAAGAAGAATATATGCTACTTATTTATGTTAATATCCATTCATGAGGTTGAATAAAATAGATCAAGAATATTATTGAAGCTATAATATTCCTACACTGTAGGTTTTCCCAGGCCCACTTTATCATCAATGAATATTTGTTGGGTCAAGGGCAGTTCCTTTCAATATAGCTAAAGGCCAAATAGCCTATTTTCAAATGCCATTTCCTTAAATGATCATCCCAATGCCTTAACTATCAAGATCAATAGGGATGGTGAAAGAGGATCACCCTGATTGATCCCATGAAAGGAAGTGAAAGGCGAATATGGAGATCCATTTACTAGAACCTAGAAACGAAGTTGGGTCTATAATATTATAGATCCATTCAATCAATTATTTCACAAAGCTAAATGCATGAAGTATATTGCATAAATAGTTCTTATCCATAGTATCGTATGCATTTGATAAATGTAATTTAATCATGATTCTAGGTCTCTTTCTGATGTTTAGAGAATAAATCACTTCATGAATGACTATAATACCATCCAAGATATGTCTACCCTCTACCTTTCCCCTCTTTTATAGAGATATTATGTTAGGGAGGAATGTTCTCCTTTGTGTTTTTAATAAACTATGATTAATAAATATTTCAAGCTATCAAACTAAATTCTTCATGCTAATATAAATTTTATCTCAAATCACATGTCTTTAATTTATAATTAAATGTATATACACAATACTAATACCAATTTTTTTTGTCATCTCGTTCGTGTGTGTGTGTTAAATAGCTAAAAGTTTTTTTTTAAACACCATGGAATGTGTAATTGTGTGAAATACATGGACACCCATAAAGGAAATATTAAGGACAGGTGTCGTGTCTAGAATGTGGCCGCGTACAAACTAACAATATTCTCTTTTTTTTAAGACCCGGAAATTGGAAACCATGGCAGCAAGACATTCCTTCTTTCGGTTGGGACGTGGAGAGTGAGGCACTGCAAGGAATGCAACTGTTTATATTTTCTTTGTCTTCATTTTGTGTTCATGAGACACATTCCTTTTCTTCCATAACACATTAATAACCACTTACCTATACTTCCCATCTCCACACTTGCATTTCGTTCATCACACAAAAAAACAATGAAAAGGTAAAAAGCAATGAGTGTCTTTTCCCCTTCTACGACCAGG